>BPLR01017215.1:0-44052 GCA_021605095.1 Caerostris extrusa | reverse complement strand
TACGTATTGCTGTAACATTGGCTGGGGATAATTAATAGGCAGCTGCAAGGAAGAAGCTACTGATAATAACCTAAATTCTTCAACGTACTCTTCTTGGCTTTCTAATTCATATGCTGTAAATAGGTGTGAGGCTAAGAGAACTTTCTCATTTTCTCTTTGGTCACGATGCCCAGGCTAAAAATTTTTCTGAACACACAACAGAGAGATATATAAAACATAGACATTCAATCCACTTAGACCAATTTCTTTCACTGTAGTAAATGAAAGAAAAGAAAAAAAAAAAAAGAACAAAATAGGCAGACATGAAGAGAGAAAAAAAATTAAGCTTCTTCTCATCATACTATACAACACCCTTTTCTGTAGATGTCCTTGAAAGTGCGCAACTTTACGATCCATCACCAAACGAATTCTTCGGTGTTCTTGTATGACACCAAACGATATACAGAGGAAGGGCTGTGCCCCTAGCTCCTTTCGAGACGCTTCAGTTCAATAGGTAGCAGAAGCTTTTCTATTTTTATTATTATTGTTGATGAAAAGAGCATAATAAAAAAAAAAAAGATATGATGTACAGAGAGGCATAAGAAGAAAAAAAGAAAAAGAACATGAAAAATGCAATTAGCGATCTTTTGACCCTTACTGGTGCTACTGAATCCGAGTTGAGGTCTTCAACTTTCGAAACAAAATGCTGGTTGAGAGGAAGCAAGGGGGGATGGAGATAAAAACAAAACCAAGAATAAAAAGAAATAAATAAATCCGCACATAGACCCTGAAGGAACAACTCCAAATGGGAGGTTTGAAAGTCCGGTAGGTGATAAGGAGCCAACTGTGGCTCCTGGGGGTATTCCATCTTTCCTCCCTCCTCCGAAAAAAAAATCAAAGAAATAAAATGGGGCGGCCCATCATTCGAAGATTGGACAATGGATACCGTACCAGCCGACCAATCAAAGCGAGTATCAAAGCAGTTTAACGTTACATAATTATCGCCAGACTCTTCACCTGATTGGCTTCAGTAGTCGTGGGGTGTATTTCAGATTGCACAAGGTGGATTGTGTAGGGATGAGTTCTAAAGGAGGGGGGTCGTCCAAAAGATTAAGATTTGCAAAGAGGTGCACTCAGATTGAAGGCAAGGGGGGCACTTGAGTGATGTTGCACAAGACGTGCCCAAATACAGTAGCGGCCTGATCATTACCACACCACTCCGCCATGTCATAAATTACGGTCAAGGTCATATATCGTCTGACCTAAAGCGTGCAGTGCCTCGGGGCAGTTTTGCTGAAGATAGAAGGGGGATGCAGTAGATATACGCCAAGCTTCTTTTTTTTTTTCTGTAGCTTGTCTGTCTCATTATTATTATTTTTAAGGCTGCAACAGAAGAAGAAAACGAATTTTTGTTGTGTTTTTATCTTTTTGGTATTGAGGTGTGCGCAAGGTCATGTCAATGATGGCAGCGAATTGAGGATGGAAAATGGACTAGGGTAGGGTGGGTGGGTTGCATGGGGGATCTAGATACACCCAGAGGCTGTTGGCTACTTATTTGGGAATGCACAGTAGTTTATTCCTTTGAATGAATATCCTTCGTCGATTTTAGATTATACCTGTACCGTTATATTATAATGAATAATAATAATGCCATAATAATGAATCATTAAAGACGTGAATACAAAATTAAAAAGTATAATTCATAAACAAACTCTTTTATCGTTGTTTTCTGAATTTCTTCATTTAAATGACCTTGTGAAAGAATAGTTAATAGACCATGCGTAGGAATAGAATATCCTTCGTCAATTTTTGGATTATACCTGCACAGTTATATTATAAGGAATAATAATAATGTAGTAATAATGAATCTATCATTAAAGAAGATGCCACGAATACAAAATTAGTAAAGCATAATTTGATAAAACAAATTCATTATCGTTGTTTTCACAATTTCTTTATTTAAAAGACCATGTAGGAATAGATTGGCACAGACCATGTGGCAGAATAGTTAACAGACCATGTGTAGGAAATTGCCACTATATGGAAAATTAAATATCGGACTTAGAATTTTGAACAACTACGCAAAAAAAAAAAAAAAAAGTAAATTAAAATTGCTGATCGTGAAAAGGTGCGAAACCTGTAAGCTTCTTTATTTATTTTTTTACCTTGTACCTTACCTTTATTATAATTTTAATATAAATATTTTATCTAACGGTTTGAAAAAACAAAAAATTAAAAAGCAACAGTATATATTTTAAAAAAAAAAAAAAAAAAAAAAAAACATTGATTCTATTTCAGAATTCAAGCTATTTTTTAATGTATAAAATAATAAAAGTTTTAAAATTAAAAAATTTTTTTTTTTTAATATTTCAGTAATTTCCATGCTAACAACGCAACTTTTGAGTTTAATACTATTTCTTAACTAAGCAGTATTAAAATCTCATCATTATTTGTTTAGTTTCTTTGACTTTGAAATACATGCGAGTTTATATATTAAATATTTATTCAGACATATTAGTAACAGTTCCTATGTTCTTATTTACAGTAACAATGGCTTACTGACTTTTAAGAGATAAAAAATACTTTTTACTTTTCGACCTGCGATTATAATAGTAAATAGCAATTACGCTATAGTTGTATGCCTGATAAACATTAAAATGTATTTCTATTTACTTATATAGTTATTCTATCACATATGATAGAATAATATAATATATGATCTTCTACAAAACTGCTTTTACAGAAATTACAGAAAGTTTTTATCAATATGCTTTTAATTAACACCTAAAACTATTAATAAATTTCACAATAAGCTTTTAAAAAAATTATTGAAAAGAAAAATAATTTATCTGAATAATTAAACTAAAACAGTAAAAAGTAACAAAATAAAGACATATTTATTTTAATTTTTCTCTCCTTAAAATAAATTATTTCTAATTTTCAACAATAAAAGGCAAAATTATTTTTAATTCTTCATTTACGCCGAAAGTAAATCAAAATGTAAAATCGAAGTAGTAAAATCAAAATGGGGGAAAAAAAAGTATGGCCAAAAAACAGTGACATTCACGATACCTTATATTTGCATGTAAAAAACTAACAGAAACAATATAGTTTATATATAAGATATTGTTTTAAAAAGTCTTTAAAAAGTTCTCCGTTACAATTAAACAATACTGAAAATACATCATTAAAAACCTGAATCATGGCAACAAAAAGTAACACTCAATTTAGACCCACACAAAGCATGAAGCCTTAAAAAGGCTATAGATCTAACTAAAAATATTGCAACCCTTTAAAATAATTCTTATTTTAGCCAAAACAATCTTAACTACATTAACTTCATAGAATAAATTTTTTAGCCAAAACGTATGCCCCACAACAAAAACTTCGCCAACAATGGAAACCCACCGTTAGAGACCCATCAAGGTGGGTTACTGCCATACCAGAAATAAACCAATCACGCATGTCTTCAGCCAGATAAGAACCTATTTCCAAACCGAACCTATTAGTGCTTGAAGCCGTGGGAGACTTCTTGTTCTTTCTGACCTCATCTCGCCCCCTCTACCCCCCTTTTAACAAGTGAAAGGATGGGGCTTTGGATTCTCCATAATAATAAAGGACCTTCTGTTTCCTGCAGCAGAACTGTAATTACTGGTACATGGAAAAGCCACCGCCCATCCCTCAAGGGAAGCTCTGGAGCATCAAGGATGGTAGAGGCAAGAGTGATGCGACAAGGAGAGGTTGGACACTCTGTCACGAAGAAGATGGTACATAAGCTATTATCATTATGGATTGTGCGGTCGTGTTTTATGGGGTGTACTTTGTCTCTTCGCCCATAGGCTAAGTACAGGGGTAGTTCTCTCCAGAGGGGCAGAGATACTCTGTAGTTTTCAGAGGTACTACTTCTCCAAAGCCAACCCTCCTTCAGAAAGTCGTTAGCGTTTGCGTAAAAGTAGTGGTTAGGTGCTGGCACAAATGAGAGTTTAATAAAATTGTCCCTTAGGAAGTAGTGTTCATTTAGGAATAGTTTTGTAAATTTGGAGATGGTACTTAGTAGTGGTTGCGGAAACATATCATTATGAAAAGAGGGGTTCATTAGGAACAAAATCATTTCTCGTGTTGTGGTTTCTAGATGGTATGAGTCGTAAAAATTTTGCGAATGGTCTAAAGATAAACAGCAATATATGTACTGTTGTATAGATATTAATATACAGATACTAATAGAATTAAATCCATTATATCTTATATATACTGCTGCGCCAAAAAGAAAGACCAAATATTTTTTTCAAAAACTCTTTATTTATTCTTCCAAATTTATTTCATCGCCTTCAAAGTAATCCCTTCCGGATACAATGCACTCATGCCAACTTTTTTTTTCCAATCCTCAATGCATGCTAACAAGTCATCGGCAGGGATGGCCCTCAAAGAGCTCGACGATTCAAGTTGAATCTCTTCAGTCGACTCAAAATGGTGTCCCCGTAGTGGTCTTTTGAGTTTAGGGAATAGTCAGGAGTATCACGGTGTGAATACGGTGGTTGTGGAACGATATGGATTTCATTTTTGGCGAAAAAGTCACGAAGAATCATGCAGTGCGAGCTGGTGCATTCAGTGTTCGGTACCTATCGCGATTTGACGCGTTTGAGGCCCAACATGGAATTGATCGAACCTTTTGAAATTCCAGCATCATCAGCAAGATCTCTAATTGTAAATCGACGGTTTGCAAGTACCAAATCTTTAATTTTGTGGAAGTGAGCTTCGTCGGTTTGCCAGCGACATAAAAAGAAAAAAATTGAAATTCCATAAGCCCCGGAATTTTAAATTGAAAATTTGTCTTACATTATGGACACAGTAATAGATATTAATGTACATATACTAATAGAATTAAATCTATTATATCTTATATATATTATTTTCAATTTTTTATTTGATATATAGAACAAAATCGACAAAGATTGGGTTTATTTTTTTTTTTAATTGGCAATCCTTTAATTAGACATAACATGATAATATCAAATTATAACAATTATAATCTTTTGTCTTCATTTAATTTGAACTCAAAGAAGATGGTAGAAGTGTCCTAGCCCACCAATAGCCATCCTGGCGGTTGTTAATTAAAACTATGGTAGCAAACTGTGTGTGAAATGTTGCATGGTACTTCCTGGGTAGTGTTACATTTCCTTCTTATCTGTTGTCCTAATGGCGAGGAACTTCAAGTAAATATGGCTGCTATTCGAAAACAACAACAAAATTTATTTTATTTCACAGAAAAGGTATATCAATCTTACTGGTAGATACTTAATTAAATTCACGAAAAACAAAGCTAAATGAATAAAAACATTTCAAATACAAACTTTTCATTGATATAAACTTTGCTCTCAGTTCTTCTTTTTCGATATTAAATAAAATTGAATAAATTAGTACTTGCAAGATAGGGAAAAGCAAGTTTTTTAAGATATGCTACGAAGACTAATGATACTACATATTGATAAAGCATATGAATGATATTACTTATTGATAAAGCATATGAATAATATTACTTATTGATAAAGATTATGAATGATATTACGTAACATAATGTATAAGCGTGATAGAAATTCTGTCAGTCACTTTTATGTTATACTTTCAACCAATTGACTCATTTATAAACGTATATTATGTTAAAAGTTCATAGTATTTTCAGAAAAAGGATCGAAAAGTGACAATTAATTGATTGAATAGATCGATCATAATACTGAAAATTCATCTCAAAAAAGTGTAACTCGACTGATTTTCTGAAATTTCATAACTTACAATGTATATAAAAAGCTTTTAATTTAGCATTAGTAACTTAAATTCTCACACATTGACGAAAATACAGATAAACTGCATCTTAATTTGCAAAATAAATGATTTCAACATAATATTTTAGACTTTTGATGGAATGTCACAGAAATTTTAATCCTGAGTACTTATTGAGTATAATTTTTTTTTTTCTAATGCAGCTGGCAAACAGACCATGATCGTTTATGCCATAAGGGCTGCACCGACGTTACTCACTTTGCATTACCCAAGGGGTGCGGACGCGGATTAACAATGTCCCCGCAACGCTCTACTATCACATAGACCGGACCTACGGTTTACAGTGGATTCCGAACCACTACAAACA
The DNA here is from genome assembly GCA_021605095.1 of Caerostris extrusa. NCBI lineage: Eukaryota > Metazoa > Arthropoda > Arachnida > Araneae > Araneidae > Caerostris > Caerostris extrusa. Next base: position 37,928 of record BPLR01017215.1, on the reverse strand, counting down.
CCCATGAGCACCGCCGGGATTTAAACCCGATACCTGTGGAACCGAGCGCCAGAACGCTAGCCACTCGGCCATCATTAATGAATTTCTAGATTAAAATATCTAAAATCTTAATTAGAAAAACCTTAAAGATTTTAGCTATTAATTTTAATAGTTAAAATCTGCAAGTTTTGTTGCTTAAAAAATTTCTCTGGCTCATTAAATACTTTTAAAGTAACATAGTAAATTTTTCAGATAAATTGAACTTTTGAAAAACAATTATTCATTTTTATTTTGAAATATTTTTAAAATGATACATAATTATTCATTCTTATGCTTCAATAATTGTTAAAATAATCGTGAAAAACATTCAATTATTTCTTAGATATCATAATAAATAAATATTATTTTTTAAACTTATAAATAGTTTGAGATATGTGAAATAATCAAAATATTAAATAATCTTTTTCTACATCTCAATTTGGTTGGGAATTGTTTCAGTTATTGTTTAGAAATTTCTCGGCAATTCAAGATGATTATTAAAAGGTGATTAAAAAATAGAAAATTATTTATTATCAAGTGTTAGAATAGAGTTCCATATTGAAAGTTTCCATAAAACATCATTATTTTGACATTTGAAATAGTATCTAATCGGATATGATAAGAATGTAACAAGCTAAAATAAAGCATTAATTTTGGTTAGAATTTATAAATATTTATTATTATTCAATATTTCCAATCGTTAGTTCTGCATACATTCATTTCCTTCTCAGTAAATCTATCAGCACTATTCTTGTTTACATTTATTAGAATGTAACAAATAGAAACAAGAATAAGTGTTGATAGATTTACTGTGAAGAAAATATAAATTATCCGCTCCATTGGGTTATTATAAACATCCTTTATTTTTTAAAAAATAAAGAAATTTATTGATAAATAATAAAACTCTTTTTTTTATATATATATATTTAAGTTAATTTCTGTTTCAACTATATTTAGCATAAGACATAAATATTAGATTGAGATATCTTTCAAAAACAAACTGATAGAAAATCAGTCATTCAGAAAATATAACTATTTTCTCATGGTGATTTATTTCACTTCAAATTGTATCCTATTCACTTCATTTGTTTTCTATAGAAGTTAGTTACAAGTTTTATTTATGCAAAATAATTTTTTTCAATTAACTATTTTGCATCTTAATCTTTTAGCCTCATTGCATAAAAAATTAAAATACTTATGATTTAAAAGAAAATAAAAAATTACAATATGTAAAAATCATGTTTTTACTATACTTCAATACATACAAAAAGTAATTAACTAACTAGCATAGTTATATATCTGGTATGTGACTAAAAAAGAAGAACATTTCGAAATCATGTAAATACCATATACCCTGTATTATCTCCTAGTGTTTTATGGTTTATATTAGATTAATATTCTATATAAGTAATATTCAAATTTATTTGTCTTACCACCACCTTTTCAGAAAAAAAAAAATCACTTAACGCCCCCTACTCTCAAGAAATCTACATTCTTTAAGAGAATAAATATTGTAAAAAATTCCATTCTTTTATATTTGTATTTCTACCTGCTTTTTTTTTTTAACATGTAAAATACAGATGTTGTAAATATGATGCTTTAAAGATTGGAATTATAAAATTATTAAATCAACCATAGTAATGCTCCTCATTACACACAAAAAAAATAGATATAATATGAAAATAAAAATTGCGGATAACATTAAATGCATAATAACATTATATATATATATATTCATTAATATGAATATGGCAAGCTACTGTTAATGAATTAATCTTCGTTATTTTTGTAAGAATTTATTCTTATCACATTTCCCCCTACTAATACTTCCTTATTAATTTAAAATCTGTCAGTTGATAAACTCGTATTTTGAGTGTAATACAAAGAAAATAATGTTACATAACAAACGAAACATGTACGAAAAATTTTTCTAAATTTTTTTTCATTTCTTCATTCTTTATGTTTTAACTCTCTTCTTATTTCAATAAACATTCTCCAAATGCATCCGATTCTACTATCAAACCCTTTGATTTTCCATTGTCCTCCAGAGGGGGATGGGTATTGCCCCTTAGAACTACATTGGAACTAGTGCTCTATGTCCCGCACCTGAAGGTAAGTTGTATAATTTACGGAGTGCTTGGAGAAAAGAATCCCCTTACTTCCAGTATCTTAATTAATTAATTTAAACGTACTAATTATAAAAAAATATAGTTTAAAATGAAAGAAGATAATAATTTGAAGTTCTCTTTGCTCAAAACTTTAAAATAAAATTACCAAGAAAAAAAAAAATTAATAAGGATAGTATTTAAATATTTCGAAAATCATTCCATGGGACTTAAAAGGATAAAAATACAAATATTCGAAATGCCATCTCAGGATTCATTTTTTAATAAGATGGTAACATGGGACAACATTGATTACTATTATGGTAGTGCTATCGAATGATCTTAAAATGTAAATACCATTGAATTACCTACTATAAATGGTGTTATATTATAAAGTGGACAACAATCTTAGCCTTTTTATGAACTAATTAGAAGAATCCTTTAGTGATGAACAAATTAAAATGTCTGAAAGTGGGAAAAATAAAAAAAAAATTCTTTTATCACCTGTCTCCCTTAAAGACATCAAATACTGTTAAAAAATCTTGTACAAATCCACTCAACAGTCTACTCCTACCACAAAGATAATTTTAAACTACATCAGTACTGCCTACAATTAATCCAAAATTACCAATACAGAAAATGATATAGTTGATTCTTCTGAGAAACCACAGAATCTTGTGCCGACGCATTCGTGAAAAAAACATTGCAGAAAAACTAGGTAAGTAGAATACTGTTAAAAAAAGCTTGGACAAATCCACTCTACAGTCTACTACTGCCGCAAAGATCACTATGAACTACATCATTTCGGCCTACAATTAATCCAAAATTACCAATAAAGACAGTGATAAAGCTGATTCTTCTGAGAAAACCACAGAATCTTGTGCCGACGCAATCGTGAAAAAGCATTGCAGAAAAACTAGACAATTAGAATACTGTTAAGACAAGTAGAATAGAATTTAAAAAAAACTTGGACGAATCCATTCAACAGTCTACTACTGCCACAAAGATAATTTTACAGCAATAAACTACATTAGTGCGGCCTACAATTAATCCAAAATCACCAATAACGACAATGATAAAGTTGATTCTTCTGAGAAAACCACAGAAATATGTGCCGACGCATTCGTGAAAAAAAGCATTGCAGAAAAAACCAGACAAGTAGAAAATAGAAAAAAAGGAAAGAAAGAAATGAAAAAAAAATCGGCAGCGTCGTATACCTGGAGAGCGCAGCGAGCGGTCCTAATATATTGGGTGTTCATAACGACATTTTTTGATAACAGGCGGCCCACGAAGTAACTTTTGGATTTATTTATGAACCGGGAATGGATTGGAGATGATGGTTTGAGCATCGTGTCTGACGTTCAGCCGATGTTTGATGTCGCATACAGAGATTAAAATTCTCATTCATTCCCAGTCGTAGGTAGTATGAGTACTATTCCAAGGTGTTGTAAGATATGTTGCCTAAAGACACGGATTGATTTAGATTACATTTTCTTATTATTTTATTTATTAGAGTTGTGCCAGGCGTTACCAAATTATTGATTTAGTAATTAAGAAAATTGGAAATACTGAGATTAACGACTGAAAATGAAAGGATAAACTGCGATAGACAGCTGAAAAACTGTGTTGAAATTCTTAAATAAGTTAGCATTTATATTAAAAACTTCAAAAAAAAAAATTGTTTAAGATCTTCGGTGACGATTTTTTTTATAATGAGGAAAAAAAAAGGACTTAATTTTTTTGTTTCATTGCTATTTATTCATTTTATATTGATAGAATTCAAAAAGAAAAAAAAAAAAAATTGGGAAACTATAAAAATACACAAAATCTATAACGTCCCTATTTGTTGTCATTTCATTTATTAATGATAATTTATAAATGAATTTTATTTCATTTCATTTATTAATGATAATTAATAAATGATTGGATTTCATATATTCGGGCATAAATTATTCGTTATTAATCGGAGAATTAATTATTAAAACTAAATATATCTGATATTATTATCAAATATTAAAGATTTCTTCAAATAATCCAACAACATTGAAGGTATAAATACTACTTTATTCTATTTTCATATTCCTTAACGACACTTACAGTTGCGTAAATACCATTATCAGTGGAGCCAAACCATAAGATTTGTATTTTCTGGTTGAGAGGTTCTGTAGTGAATCATTTATTATCAAAAGTTTTATTTTTTATTAATAATGGTAATCATAAGTATAAAAACTAAATGTGGCATGTTATATATAAGTATAAAAAAAACCCACAAATGTGGCCAAGAATATCAAGAGGTTAAAAAATGCATTATTATGCAAATTCGTATTTTATATGAGACAAAGAAATGATATGAAAAATAGAGTTAAATCTCAAATATTAAGAGTAATAGTTTTCATTTTATGAGTAAGAAAAACATAATAAAAATTATTGATCCAAAAGTTTTATAAATTTATAATACATAGTGTTTATTCTTTATCGCTATTAACACTATTATACGAGGTATTTTTTTTTTAATTTTTTTTTTTTTTTTTTTTTTTTTTTTTTTTTTTTTTTGCTGGCTCTTAAAATTTTTCTTTTCCTTTTCTTTAATATCCTTTGTTTACAGATATATCTGTAATTTTTAAATAAAATTTTTTTTTTTTTCAACTATTAAGGCATTTTCCCAGTTACATGGATATTGTCTACAATTCTTACACTATACTTCAGTGAATAACAGTTAAAAGGCATTGTTCCCTAGTTCTTACACTATTTTAGAGTTAATTATGTAGTTGGAATGTGATGTCATATAGTACGTGAATTTCTTATAGTTAACAAAAAAGAAATACTGTAGTAACATTAAAACACCATTACATTCAAATTCAACTGTGCAGATTTTATTAAATGAACGTCTCGCCCATGTTGTGAAGGAGTGCCCCCCTCACAAAATTAAAAGATTTTACAATCATGCATTTATTGAATTCGTTAAATAATAATTTCTGAAAAAAATGCAAAATTAACACATTTAAAAAATAATGAGCTGAAATAAATCAATTCAATATAAATATTGTAAGCTAATAAATAAAAATTTTAAAATAACAACATGCAACTAATATGTTTTGTCTAACCAGAAACATTTCATATTATTACTTCGGTAGCATCCAATATTTATTTAATAAAAACTTTAAATGCACACTATATTTTTTCTAATGATAAAATAAATTGAAAATATTCGAAAAATTTTTGTTATAAACGTTATGGCTTATAATAGCTTTATAATAAATACTATAATAAAAAAAGAATTACAATAGAATAAATAAATATTCAGAACTTTTGTTTTGTCTAGGCCATTTTGATATCTTTTGATATCTAAAGAATTAATTTACTGCATAATATATTTTTAATAAAAGGTAATAATGTATATAATTTATGAGATGCATATTCAATAATCTGGTCAAATTTCATTTCTGTAAATAGTCTAAATTTCTGTGATAAACTCCTGATACTGTTAATGTTTTTAAAACTCCAAAGCATTTCCTTGAAATGTTTATAAACAATGTTCTTGGATATCTAAAGAATTAATTTTCTACATAGTGTGTTTTTAATAAAAGGTAATTATGTAAGTAATTTATAAGATGCATATTCACTGATCTGGTCAAACTTCATTTCTATAAATCGTAAAAATTTCTGTGATAACCTCCCGTATTCGATTGATATATTTAAAATTCCAAAGAATCGTAACTCATAATCATTTTCAAAACTGTTTTCTAATATTTTTCGTTAACCTTGCAAATCGAAGTTCGTATTTGGTATTTTGATATTATTAAAATAGCGCAATTAAAATTTGTTTAGATTTTAACTTTCATTGCTTACAAATATTTTTATTCGTTATATCTTATTCACAAATAAATCAATGCATTTTCAATGTAAGAGAGCGAGAATTTTTATAAACATTAATTAGCATGCTTATTGTAAAGCATTTAATTCGTCTTTTTATTTCCCAAGTCGTTTATTCCAAAGCACATTCTTAAATGCAAAGCATTTTTTTAAATATTAATAAAAAAATATTTTAAAAACATGAATTCAATTAAAATTGAAATTTTGAGATATTTACCTCATTACCAGTCTAGTCAAAATCTCAGTTACAGCCTTCAAAATCGACATATCTAGAGAAAATTAAAAGGAACCAAATCGAAAACAAAATCGATAACCAAAATTCCTGGTAGATATTCCAAACGATTTTGCTTACTAGAATTAGAATTGAATACACTGGTGCAATTGTGCAACCAATACTTATAAATATTTTTATATTAACCATTTCTACACGAATAAATTATTAAAAACTAAAATCTATTCACCATGAGTTCTGCAATATTAAGCCTTTTTCAACTTAATCGAAAATCGTATCAAACTCGATGACCATATTGATTGCCAAGAGGTTCCTAAACGATTTTGCTTACTAAGAATTGAAATTAAAAGCTTAATCAATACTTATAAATATTTTCATATTAACCATTTTTAAAAGTTTAAATTATTAAAAACAAAAAATATATTTATTATGAACTGAAATTAAACTTTTTCGAACTTAATCAAAAATGAAAATCATTCACTTTCTAAGAAAGAATAAAAGTAAAGATTCCAAAAGATTTTGCTTACTAGAATTAGAATTAAATGCAAACGATGCAGTTACGCTATTCAATATTGATAAATATTTTTATATTAATCATTTTTACATGAATAAATTATTTAAAAAAATCTATTTCTCATGAGTTCTACAATATTAAGCCAATTTTCAACCTAATCTAAAATTGCACCAAAGCCTTCAATATACTTTTCTAAGATGATTACAAGAGGCTCCAAAATGATTTTACTTTTTAAAATTTAAAAAAAAAAAATGGTACAATTGTGATTAATTTTTATAAATATTTTTAAATTAACTATTTTTACATAAATAAATTATTACAAAAAAATTCTATTCACCATGAATTCTGCAATATTAAGCCTTTTAAATCTAATCGAAAATATCATCAAAGCCTTCGATGTACTTTCCAAGTTGATTTCCGAGAGTCCAAGTACAGCTCCAAATGATTTTGTTTACTAAAATTAGAGTAAGAAAGACTGATGCGGGACCAATTTTATAAAAATTATTATGTTAGCCATTTTTACATGAATAAATAATTAAAAAGAAAATCTATTCACCAGGAGTTCTAGATTAAGCCTTTTCAATCGCATCAAAGTCTTCGATGCACTTTCCAAGTTGATTATCAAGAGGTTCCAAAACGATTTTGCTTACTAAAATTAGAATTAAAACAATGGTGCAATTGTTTATTGGATTGTTTATAAAAACTTTCATATTAAACCATTTTTAAGAGATTAAACTATCAAAAACTATTCATCATTAGCTCTAAGAAATTAAACTTTTCCAACCTAACCAAAAATCTCTCCAAAATCTTCGATGAACTTTCTAAGTTGATTTCCGAGAACACAACTGGAATTCAAAACGATTTTACTTACTAGAATTAAAATTAAACACAATAATGCAATTGCTCAACCAAAATTTATTAATATTTTTATATTAACCATTTTTAAACGAATAAATTGTAAAAAAGACAAATCTATTCACCAAAAATTTATTCGTTCTTCAATATTAAACCCTTTTTCAGCCTAAACGAAAATCGCATTAAAGCCTTCAATTCCAAGTTGATTGCCAAGATGTTCCGAAACAATTTTGCTTACTAGAATTAGAAATTAAAAAAATAATGGTACTTTCTGAGTTGTACTTTCCAAGTTGATTTCTGAGAACACAAATACAGCTCCAAACGATTTTGTTTATTAGAATTAAAATTGAAAAGACTGATGCGTGACCAGTTATATAAATATTATTACGTTAGCGATTTTTATATGAATAAATTACTAAAAAACAAAAATCTATCCATCATGATTTCTACGAAATCAATCCTTTTCAACCTAATTGAAAATCGCATGAAAGCCATCGATATACTTTCCAAGATGATTACAAGAGATTCCAAAGAGTTTTCTAAAATTAAAAAAAATGGTACAATTGTGATTATTTTTATAAATATTTTTAAATTAACTATTTTTACGTAAATAAATTATTAAAAAAGAAAATTCTATTCACCATGTGTTCTACAATATTAAGCCTTTTTCAACCTAATAGAAAATCGTATCAATGCCTTCGAGATATTATCCAAGTTGATTACTAAGATGTTCCAAAACGATTTTGGTTACTAGAATTAGAATTAAAAGCAATTAATATTGATATTGAATGATACAATTGTTCCCCTTTTTTATAAATATTTTCTTATTAACTATTTTTATAAGATTGAATTATTAAAAAGAAAACCTATTCACCATGAATTCTACAATATTAAGCCTTTTTCAACCTGAAAAAGAAAAAAAAAACCACAGAAAATTGCATCAAAGCCTTCGATGTACTTTCCAAGTTGATTTCCAAGAACACAAATACTGTTCCAAAACGATTTTGTTAACTAGAATTAGACTTAAAAGACTGATGCGTGACCAATTATATAAATATTATTATGTTAGCCATTTTTACATGAATAAATTACTAAAAACAAAACTCTATTCATCATGAATTCTACGAAATCAATCCTTTTCCAACCTAATCGAAAATCGCATTCAAAATCGGCAGCATATCTAGAAAGAAAAACGAACAGAAAAAAAAAAGAAGAAGAAGAAGAAAAAAAAACCGTCGATTACCAAGAGATGCACCTTTCAAGTTGATCTCCGAAAACTCAAATAGAGAGACTCCAACCGAAATTACCTACTAGAATTTTAAGCACGTACTCAACTCTTCACAAAGCTACAGCAGCAACAACAACAAAAAAAAAGAATTACTCGGTCCAAGATTCACCCCCTCCTGAAGCACAATTTCCCCTTGTGCTCAGATAACGCCTTTCAATACTGAATTCACCAACTGACAAGTATTTATTAATATTTGACCACCATTCATCCACTTGCTTCATAACCAGAAAAAAATAAATTTTGTTTTGTTGAACCCTTCCAAAACTCCACCTTCTTCAGTTTGTAGAAAAGGCAAAGGGGTAACCCCTCCCTAATAAAGCAAAAAGACAAAAAAGGAACCTCAAAAAAAAAAAAAACACCATGCGCGTAGCACAGTAGCTGATGCGATTTTTCTTGATCTTTGCTCGTCCTTTTTAAAAGTGCCCTTTTAACTAAATAGGGTGTCTTCCATGTATTTTAATGGCTTATTTCTAGATACGGTGCTTCTGTAATGGTGTTGAAAAACATGTTTGCCAGTGATAGCAATTTGCTAAAGGGTTATATAAGTCATTAGATGGAAGGAAATTAGAAGAATAATTATATCAATTAAGGATTTAATCTGAATTATAATTACCTCGTTAACTTTATAAAAGGGTGCGGTTGAAATATCATTGTGAAATTTTTAAAAGAGATAAGTACCATGAAATTATTGCAGTAGGAAAGAAGGCAATTAAATATTTTTACTAACTGATTGTAACCCTGGAGATTTAAATTCATGAATAAAATGTATTCCTTTCTTTTTAAAAGAGTTTGAAAACTTTTGTCATTAAAGAGATGTAAAAGTTTATCATCTTACTTTTTTTCGTCTGACTCAGATGGACATGAAATCATCATATAAAAATATATAGAAAGTTTATTGAAAACAGTTTTATTTTGTTGTTTAATTAAATAATTAATCAATTAATACTTAGGCCAAAACAAATAGAGAAAATATTCGTCAGATTCATTAAAATTTAAACTGAAGAACGGAAATAAATGTCATTTATTATTTGAGTATTTTTGTAGTATTTTATTTAATAAAAATTAAATACTTTAAAATCCTTAAAAACTATTTGAAATATCGATATTTATATTTGCCTTGATATCGAAATCAAATGAATTAAAAAGAATATTTTTTTTTTTTTTTTTTTGCTATTGTTTCATATTTCATAATTGTATACCTAATTTAAAAACATTAGGATATAAAACAGATCAGTACATCAAAATCATAGTTAATTTTAGGATTCTTAATTTTTTTTTAATTTTAAGTATACGCTTTATTTACTATTGAGGATTTACTGATGTAAAAATATTATCATGTCATTATAATTAAATATTATTCATTATCGTTTAGAAATAAAGTTTAGTTTTTGTAACAAAAACATTTGACTATCGAACACTATTGGATATTCTACTAATTATATTTATATCCATCTAAAATTTTTTTGTGATTCTTAATATGTCCAAAGACACAACATATTTATACTTAAAATTAAATTTATATTTAAATTAATTCCTATCGTTTGTTTACTTCCCATGGTTTTGTTGATATGATGATATCGATGACACTATTTCCAAAATTAACCAAATTTTTAACAGACTTAAACTTGCATGCATTATTGTTAAAATTCAAAAGCTAAAATGCCATTTTTAGTTTGAAAAACATGGCAAATGAATACTTTAGTAAATTATATCAATTTGAATGTTGAAATTTCTATATTTCCATGATTTACATATAACATCGATTACTTTTCATTAAACAACTAAAAAAAAACCTATATCACTTATCTTAATCAAATGCATTGTCATTTTAAAATTAGAATTTGAAATCTTTCTGGCATTTAAGGACAAAAACTTTAGTAATAAAATTAGAAAATTTTGATAGGAAAAACTTATCTAGGCAGGCACAATTAATTATGGAAATTGAACGAAAGACATAATTGAAAGTAAGCAATAAAATTACTGTTCTCTAAACAAAATATTTAATTTTATTTATTTACTTCAGTGTGTTAATTTTAATTCAATACTCAAAAATTTACTCTAACTAAATAATTTAACAATTTAATTAGCAATTATTATTAAATTGCTAAATTATGAATTAATAATTAATAATTAAATCATAAAAAAATGTAATAAATGTTTTATATAAAATTGTAATCATCTTATAAAATGGATAATTAAATTATTAATTAATAATTTAATAAATTTGTTATCCATTTTATAGGATGATTACAATACTACATCATCAAAATATTTTATTTCACCTCTAAATTTTTTTCTTTTTTAATTAAAAGATAAAATATAGTTAAAAAAAGACTAGTTCAAAATTGCACAGAATTCAATAAAAAGATAATTAATCATTTCTAATCTTCATTTACCACATTTTTCTATACTTTTAAATCTGTTACATAGTACGCTTTCTAATCAGGTGTGTTTAATTCGAAACCCGACCAGTGATGCTGAAATGTAGTCTGAAACATTGATTTAAGAGGCACAATAAATCCACGGGCCGGAAAGTCCTGGCGTGGTCACAAGAAGTTGTACAGAGAATGAATCTTCCAAACAGCATCCTAAGTATTTGTTCCAAATTATGGTGCACAGTGGGGTAATATAAAAGCCCCTCTCCCCTTTTCCTACCGTGATACATATTAGGTAATGCTGAATCTGCCTATTTAATTCTTATTTAAAGTAAATTAAAATTTAATTTATGATACTGATACTTGAATTTAACGACATAATGATCACTCAATAATGAAATATCTATTATTTTCAATTTTATTGCTTATTACGTGTAGTAAGCAATAAAATTAATAGCAATAATTAATCAGAAATTTTCCTCCTATTACAAAAAAAAAAAAAAAATTTAAGAATATTTCTTACAAAAGTTTTACCACACGAACTTAAATAAGGACTAAACAGAAATCTAAAACTCTGTGAAAAGATCTCTACAAAATTAGAGTAACATTTCTAAAATTGCAAACGTATCTCGTGGTAAAAAAAAAACGTGGTATAAACGTAGGGACGTATCTCGTGGACGTATAATCTTATATATATATATGGACGTGTTTCGCAAAATTAAAAAAAAAAAGACAGAAATTGTTTATCACATACAACGGAATTATTTTTATGAGAAATTTAAAAACACACTTATAAATAAGTTTTATAAATAATTATATGTAATTAAAATTATTACATATTGATAAGTTCTATTTTTATTTTCCGGGGATTTACCTTCCTTAAGTATCATATATCCATTTGAAATTACAGATTTACACTTTATAAATCTGTTATGAATATATATCATATTCTTAATTTGCATCTTTTCCCTTATATTCTTCATCCTCATTACTTTTTTTTTATTTTTTTAATGTTCCTTCCATAATCCAGAGCTTTCATGGAAGAGAGACTCCACCTTTCTCAACCCCCTTACCCAGCAGAACAAAGTGCACAAGCGAGGGATGGAGAGAGAGGGTCGATCTTGATTTTGTCACGAATTTCCACTCTCTAATCGATGTGCTTGGTCGTAGAAGCTCCCGTTTATCTCCAGCCAGGCCGCAGAAGAAGTTGATTGCAATCTCTGGAATGTTAATTGAAAAAGAACTCGACGTCGGAAGCGCAACTCTCACCTGGAGGCCAGTAATCACCTGTCTAAGGTATAATGGGACCCCAGCTACTGGATGTACGCCACTTCCACCAAAGAAATAAAACTCGCCAACCTACCATCATGAAAAACACAGCGCAGCATCGCCCAAATTGGACTGCGGAGTTGAGATTGGTGGCTTAGGATGGTATCGGACACAAGGCCATTGTCAATTTCGAGATAAGGTGTTATGTCTGCCACAGGTTGAATGAATTATTAGAGGTTTCGTTGTTCGGAATGGCAGACAATGATTATTTTATTTGATTGATTATTGGATTCGGTGATTGGGGTTTGTGGAGGAATTCGGTGTTTTTTTTTCTTATTGAGTTGTATTGGTGGAACATAAATATCTTTTTCGAATTCTGTTTGAAAAAAGCTAATTAGTTCGACTAGAATCTTAGAATCTTTTTTTCTTTTAATGTTCTTAAAAAATTGCCTGTAAATCATACGATACGTACGTAATCATACGTAATCTCTTTTTTTTAATCAAAAACAATATTGTCATGAAACATCAATCACATCAAAATGGTCAAAATTTCAATTCATTAAAATGCTCTTAAATAATTAAATTTGTATAAGTTTTCATTAATAAAAGAATTTTTTTAAATAATAATATTGTTTAAATTTGCATGAGTTAATTTTTAATCATTTATGACGTTTGCCTTATGAGTGATAATCAAAGACATGTCAGAGTATCACTGTTATTTTCATTCTAATATCATGCATATGGAATGTGATTGAATTATTGAAATACTTTTATCAAAAAATATTGTTCATTTGACGTTATTTAAACACTTAATGGTATTTAAAATGCTACATTGTATTAAAAAGTATACTTAAATTCATTTTTAATATAAATAAAAACAATTGAAAAGAAGTCAAAGCAAAATTATCAACAAAATATCGTTAGAATAGCATTTACAGCATAAGTATCTGTCCTATGTATATAGAATAATTGTTCCTGATATAAATACAAGATGTTAATTTTTAATTAATTTGTAATGATGATTTCATCATTATTCATCATGATGATGATTCATTATTCATCATTATGATATCATCATAATTCATTAATGATGAGGGGGTTTGGGGGTTATTTTTAGGAACTACTTTACAACTTTATTTTTCTTTGAGATAATTTTTTTTTTATTCGCCCTATTGTTTTTATTAGATATACATTTACATAAAAAATGTTTTCTTTTATTAAATTTAAAAATAGTTTTGTATTTTTTTTTAATTATTTATTTTATTTAAATTTCAGCCTTCAATTTTTTTCTTATTGAAAAATTCATATTTCGATCGTTTTAAAAAATACTAAACCTATTTTAATTGCTCTCAACTGCTGTAACAATTAGAATAAATGTCATTTACACATTTTTTAAACTCAAAAAAATTAACAATAATACTTAATTTTCATAAGGTATAAGTTTACAAAATATATAGGATCTTGTGTAAAAAATAAGTATGCGTTCCTACATAATAACGAGAAAAAATCATAAATCATTATTTAATAAAAAAAAATTTCCCAAAGATAATCGGTTTTTATTGTTAAAATTTTTTATTCTTAGTAAATCATTAAGACCTGTTATTTTTAAATTGAAATAACAATAAATACAAAAGAAATTCTATATTTTTTTTTTTTTTACTTTATTTTTTTAATTTTATCAGTAAGGTTACTTATACTTTATTATTTGAGTATTTTATAATTAATCCAATTGAATATTCAAACTTAAATCCTGTATTTAGTAAAAAATTAACACAAAAATCACCGAAATATTTTCGAGCAGTCAAAGAAATACAAATACATAAAAATAGTTTAATGAAAGAAATTTAATTAACTTAAATTTTCTAAATTTTTTACTTAAATTTAACAAATTTTAACTTAAATTATCACTATATTTAACAAATTTAAATTTTTACTTAAATTCAACAAATTTTAACTTAAATTATCACTTATATTTAACAAATTTAAATTTCCTTAATTCCTAAATTTAACTAATTTAAATTAAATTAACTCATCTTTAATAATCAATCAAAACTCATTAGCTCAATCATAAAGCATTCAGAATTTGTTTAAAAAAAAATCTATGTAACACAATATTAGCAAATAAACAAATAAATATAAAATATTAACAATATATCTAAATAATAAGAATTCTGACTTCAACACTTTATATACCTTAGGTAGTGATATTTTTAAATGTCTTTTAATTAATTGCTATCTAAAAATCTAATTCATTAATCGAAGATAGAATAAATTAATTAAAATATATGAATATTAGTTCAAATTAAACTCTTTATCTTTAATTTAGATTATACGATAATTAAATACGATAATATGTAATTATAAATCTAATTAAAATGCAAATATAATAATTATATCCCAAACCATTGTGAACTTCAAAATGTTGACTTCAATAATATTGATAATTAAAGTAGTTCCTGAATAAATAATACAATGTCAACAACAATATTCCCAACAAAAATTTGATGTATGTATTAATTTCATGCTCATTTAGACATAATATCCTATCAAATTATAAAAACCTCATCAAATCAAATTATTTATTTCTCCAACATAACTCAATCTACTTCAGTACAAAATTACATCTTTTTATTTTTATTTTCTTCCTCTACAAAACGGAAATAATATAAAGAAACGAAAATAAATAAAGATTAATAACAATAATAAAAAAAAAAGCATCCAAGGTTCTTCTAAATAAATCAGGAAGCGAAGAAAGAACAGAGGATTTCCGGAAAGATCTATAACAACAACAAAAAAAATAATAAAAGCAAAAGAAACAAATTTAATAGTATTTCACTGCGACGTATGGCGTTTTATGTCGTCAAGTTCTTACGAAACGATGAGTTAGAATACCATCTGCTGCCTTTAGCATGCATGGATCGAGGGAATTTTGCGCTTTTCTTCCTAGTAATCGTCCACCATTTTTTTTATTCTTTTTTTTCTCGTCTACCATAAAAAATAATAGAAGTCTCCATTTCAATTTCACTCTCCAATGATCACGGCCGACCCATCTGGCTTTTACGCGCCAAATAAAATCAAAAGATATGTGATGTCACTGTCTGACGTCACAATAGTAGGGATATCTTCAGGGAAAAAACTTTTTTAACTATTGTCAGATGGAAAGTGGAAAGTGGAAAAAGGAAATTAAAGAATCAGTGATAATACAATAGATGGGGATTTTTGTATTCATATGTATATATATTTTCATTTGAATGAAATATTATTCATTTTAATAGGATATTGCTTTTTTTTTTTTAGCCAAACGTCTGTTATATTATGTTATAGGGAGAAATATTAGGTAGCGTATGTTTTTATTCTTACAGGGATATTTTCAGCAGCCAAAATCAAATAGAATTTCACTTTTTTGTCACTTCATGAACATATTTTGCAAACTTCTGTTTAGTGTCTATAATAATAATATTTCTTCTGGGTATGTATAAACTAATAAACTTATGTATAAACAAATAAATAAAATATATATAAGTATAAATTATAATATATAAATAGATAAATAATATATGTATAAACTAATAAATAAAATTATTTATTTACTTATTATTTTGAGATGTATAAACTATTAAGGGGGCCTGATAGCTGAGTGACTAGCGCTCTGGCACTCAGTGCCATAGACGCTTGTAGTGGCTCGGAATCCACTTTTAAGCCGTAGCTCCCGGTCTAATATAATTGTAAAGCGTTGGGCGTAGTGCTGATAACCCTACTCCATAAAAAGCAACTCCTGTCTAGAAATCTTCCAGCAGGCAGACGGCCTTGGCACATCAAGGTTATCGCGCCACTGATGAAGAGGATAAACTAATAAATTTATTTTAAGTAGTTTTTTAGATATTTCTTCATAGAATTTAATATGATTTTTTACATTCCCATCCATAACAAATAATACTTTTTGGCCGCAAAGAGTTAAAAACATATAAAAATTAATAACCCACATTTACTTGTTAAGCTTAAAAAATAATATTATGTATTAATAATTATTTCTATTTCAAAAAACATATAACAGAAAATATTTAGACTTCAGACATTAATATTTTCAGAATATTATTCTTGCATACAACAAACATTCTTTCTAACAAAATTTAAAACCCATGTGCTACTTTAGAACTATTTTTAAGTACCTAGTTTGGTAATGGATCATTTTTTTTATGAATACTGAACTACACTGTTAGCATACATAATTTTTCAAAAAAATAAAACTTCTCATTTACATTATTTGCTTGAAAGTTGACAACATGGTTTACAGATAAAGCAAACTAGATGTCTTAAACGACGAACTTTTTTGCATATTAAAACTCTATTCTTCATCATCAGCAGCAGAAAATCCTCTCTGGAATTTGGGCCAAACCTTTTTACTAACCATGAGCAATACTGACGATGCCTTCAACGATACATTTGTATTCCTGCTGTACTCGTTTACTTGTCAACAAATTCGGGCAGACAACACAATACCAATCTAAGTCCTTTGCTCTCTGTCTCCAATCTCCTGTTATCTCAAGGTGATGGGCAAAGGAGATAAAAAAAACCTATCAACAACCCAAAGCTACTGTTCGTCCAGAAAACGAGATTTCCAGAGCTGTAAACTTGCGATACAGTTGAAACAAAACTACTCGTCTTCTCAAATGATGTATGATAAATTGAGTCGGAAGGGCAGAGTAGGGGGCCACCCACTTTCAAAAAACAGCCCTGCATCGATTTAGTAGGGAGAGATGTTATCGCACCATCAAGTCCGCTATCCGTGGCCTTAATGGCAATGACAGTATGGTTCAAAACAACTTTGGCCAGTGGCGATTTATGGTTATTGTGGTGGGATGCGTCAACGCTACCAGAAAATAAAATGGAAACTTCAGAAACAATGATAATAAAAGAAAGAAACAAGAGGAGATAGATAAAAAAAAAGTGTTGTCTTCAACTTACTTACGTTATTTTTACGGTCTGCTGGTGATGTATGCCTAGATAACTGCATTCTTCCTTTTCTTCCCGTTTGTTAGGACTAGATCTTTCCTGTATTTATAGAACTGTCTTAAATTTCTTTTAAAAGATCTTTATTATTATTATTATTTTTTTTTTTTTTTTGCAGTGTGCTGTAAACTATTTGCTTGTTCAAAAGATTCAGACAAAACAACTTTAACGAATTGTCTTATTTTGTTCATGTCTGGTAACTTTAGAGTTTTGTAGATAGTGCAAGTTTTTAAAAGAGTTTACAGACATTTTTGCATTTTCACCGAACAATGCGTACAAAATATTGCACATCGACTTGCATTGCATTGTTAAGATCCCCATAACAATTAGATTCAAATGCCTTTTGTTTTATTGTTGTAAATTAAATAACTGCAAGTCACAATTCAGTGTTCGTATTATTCGAGACAATTGTTGCGCAGCCTGATATAAAAAAGCTAATTAGATGTACTATCCTTTTTTATATTCATATTAGTAAAAAGATATTTATAATTGATACATTCATTAACAACAAAAATTTCTAAATTATACTTTGTTCTTATTCCACTTGGTAGACAGCAACATCTAGACCAGGGGTCTCCAAACTACAGCCCGCCCAAATCCGCCTGCCAGTGTCATCAATCCGGTCCCGCGACAGCGAGCGAATAGCTTATTGTTGCTGTAATAAGTTGGATAAAAAACACAAAATGACAATAACTCAATTTTATTTATTTGCTAGGTAAAGCTTAATGACAAGCATAATACGCAGAAAATTTAACTTAAGCATAACAAGTAACAAACAATTAAAATGAATCCCACTAACGTTATAGACTAGTGAACATCCCGCGGTAACCCTCGGTAGTTAAACCAGCCTATTTCCGCTTTTAACCAATAGATGTCGTCAAGTGTCACGGTCGTATCGATAAACACAATAGTAATTGTAGTAACTGAACAAGCAAATTTTGCAAGCGTATGCTCGCTCAGAGCGCGTACTCTGCGATTAGTCCAGAAATTATAGATAATGGCAGAAAAACTAAAACGGTTTTTGGCCCTTGGTTCTTACTGGAGTAAACAGTATGGCCCTAAGGCTGGAAAGTTTGGAGACCCCTGATCTAGACCAAGTTCAAAAACCCGTGTGGTCTCATGAAAGGAGGGGAAAGGAGGGCAGCTTCTGGTATGATGGAGCACCCGTAGGTAGAAGTCTGACTTGGCTACATGATGATGAAGTTCATCATATTAGACCAGGACCTACGCTTTAAATTGGATTCGAACGACTACAAATATCCATGGCACCGCCAGGACACGAATCAAAACCTGTGACACCGAGTGCCAGAGAGATAGTAACTTGGTCATCATGTCCTATTCGATTCTTAAACTTAAGATTAAAAATGGACAAATTTCGCCCATGTTTAAAAGGTGAGATCATATTGGCATAATTTAATTTATGTTCTTACTAAAAATGAATAGTAATTATGTAATAAAATTAATAAAATTATTTTTTGTACTTGATTATATTTATAGTATTATTTTGTTAACTATTACTTTATGAACAAATAAAAGAAATAAAAATGAATCAGAATCATTAAAGTAACAAAAAAATTTCATTCGTAATTTTTAAATGCGGTTGATTGTACATTTCATTGGTCACAAAAAAAAAAATATGATGTCCACTTTTTTTTTTTCAGATAATACTGAGCATAAATGCTGTACAAAGAAGATATAATATACAATATTTGTTTGTTTGTCCTATATTAAGTGCACAATTTATCAAATTATTCTTATCTACATATTCGTGTTCCATATCTTCCAATCTGTGTTTTTCGCATTACGCGATGCAATTGAAATGAAAAACCAATTCAGGCGGTTTATCTAGATTTATCTGTTTTTGCTACAAATTCCCCCGGACACGTTAATCTTGCATATTACATTAAACAGCCGAATGACGCGATTAACCTCAAAATATCACATCATTCTCCCTTCACCCTACACATGACACACATAGACATAAATTGGAGACCGTAATAGATCGTATGGATTAGAGTTTAACCTGTATTCATCATCATCATCGGACGAATATGCATCGAAAAGGTATGTTAAGGAAAGAAAAAGCTGGACTGTAATAAAAATCTTCATACTACAGTCTTCAGTTCCACAGTAGCAAGACTTTATTTAATATTAAATTTGTTTTAATCACGCCTTTGACCTCTTACTTTTTTTAATAGAAGAACTATTTAGATTTTAAAATGTGAAAATTTTCTATTTTCTATCAAATTTTTTTAGATTTAAGTTGCATATAGTTGTTGCATTAAGTTGCATATAGTTGATTTAAGTTGTTTTACCAACAGATGGCGCCCGATAAACTTAAAAAAATGAATGAAAAGGATTTTCATTCATTTTTTCTATATAGTGAAAAAAAAGGATTTTCTGCAATATAGTGAAAAAAAAAATTGGAATTGACTTAAAAATTTTTTTTTTTTTTTATTACTTGTTTTTAATTAGATTTTAAAATGTGAAACTAACCCTTTGAACCCACCCCCTTCTACAATGTGCGAAGGTCAATTTAACTTCCATTTTATTTTAATTTCTGCCTTAATTTTTAATCTTTTAATTATTAATACTTAATTTTTTATTTTTTTTAATTTTAATTGTTTTTCATTTTAAAAGTTTAATTTTTAAACTTTTTTTTTAAATTCCTACTATTAGTTCACACTCTCACTATATATATCTTGTTCAAATTTTCAATCGTTCATAAAATACTTTTTATTCATCCACTCAAGTTCAAATACATTTTTTTGTAACTTGTAGTGGATGACACTTGATGCTAATTCAGTTTTTTTTTCAAATATTAATTCAGTAATTAAATTTAATGAATTAATTTTAGTTTTTTTAAATTAAGTTGCATATATCTACCAATAGATGGCGCCCGATAAACTCAAAAAAAAAAATGAATGAAAATTATTTATAAAGGACTTTCTGCGATATAGTGAAAAAATTGGAATTGACTTAAAAAAAAATTTTTATTACTTGTTTTTAATGGAAGAACTATTTAGATTTTTAAAATGTGAAACTAACCGTCTGAACCCACCCCTTAGAACTTAACTTCTACAGTGTGCAAAGGTAAATTGAACTTCCATTTTATTTTAATTTTTGGCTTAATTTTTAATCTTTTAATTATTAAACTTAATTTTTTTTTTACTAACATTTAATTGTTTTTCATTTTAAAATTTTAATTTTTAAACTTTTTTAAATTCCTACTGTTAGTTCACACTCTCCCTATATATATCCTGTTCAAATTTTCAATCGTTAATAAAATACTTTTTATTCATCCACTCAAGTTCAAATACATTTTTGAACTTGTAGTGGATAACACTTGATGTTAATAGAGTTTTTCAAATATTAATTCATTAATTAAATTTAATTAATCAATTTCACTTTTTTTTAGATTTAAGTTACATGTATATAATAATAGATGGCGCCAGATGTAAGAGGAAAATTTCCACTTTATTTGTAAAGGACTTTTTCTGCAATAAAGTGAAAAAAACGAGAAATTGATTTAAAAAAAATAATATTACTGGTTACTGAGTTAGTTACTCACTTTTAATTTTTTCATTTTAATTTCTTTTAATGCAATAGTCTTTTGGAATTAATTTTAATTGTAATTCTTAAATTCTGTAAATAGAGGTACAGAGATAATTTTCTCTAGATACTCTTAAAAACACAACCCTTGCCTTTTATTTGCTACTTATGGACTACTAGATTGAAATCTAGAATACTGTACCCCTGAGAAAGTCGCCAATTTCTTTAGGATTACAATACTGAGAAAGTCACCAATCTTGCAACCCGGAATATTTCGCCAATTTCTTTATGGTTACACTACTATAATTAGAGGAATTCGTAACTTCGTTTTCCGAATAAATAATGATTATTTTATTGTTATTTGCAAAATTTTTATTTATAGTAAATAGCAACAGAAATATATATTCTTTTAAATAATCATTCCGATAAATTACTTATTATTCCGAGATTGTTCAGTAAGTAAGTGAGCCACTGATGCAGAATATTAACAATTTTTATGATGTTGCCACTCATGAAAATACGAAACAAACAACAAAAACGATTTTTTACTTTATCAATGATTTATATTTATTATCAAATAATAATTTTCATTTTAATGCTGTTGGCATAGTTATGGTTTTGTGACAACAGAAAATGGTGTGAAAAATTGTTACTTTTTATTTTTCGAACGTTAGCATAAGACGAAAACGATTTTTCGAAGGTATTAAATTTTTCTGTGTTTATCTGATGTTTCTTTTTAATGTTATTGACATAGTTAAGATATTGTGGCAACCATTATTTGAATTAGTGCGGAAAAATGTAATTTTTTTAATTTTAGAACGTTAGTTCATGGAAGAAAAAGACGTTGGAACGTGTTAAATTGAAAAGATCCTTTTCGCCTCCAACAAAGGATATATCAGAATAAAATGTAAGTTATTTTCTGATACTTCTTTTTTTTTTTTTCCTTATTTTATTAATATTGCTTTATCGTTCGAATTCGACATCTTAAACAACATGAAATATTTTTTGATATAATAGAAAAAAATTTGGCATATTTTCGAATAATTGTGGCGTATTTTTATCGTAATAGCGTTTATTATGGCTGTTAAATGATACATTTTTGCGTGTTAGCAAAAAAAAAAATCCACATATTAATTTGGCATTAAAGCGATGAAATTTGGCGTAAAAGCAATTTAGGAAAAAAATTTCGGCAAAGTAATGATATATTTTGGCTTAAAAGCAAATTATTAAAATTTTGCCATAATAGTGGTAAAAGTTTGGCGACAAAGACATATTAGTTGAATATTTACATGGGTTTTTATTGTTTTTCTTTTATTATTATTATTATTATTATTATTTATTTATTTATTTATTTATTAATTTTTCTGCCTTACTGAATCGTTTTCGATGTAAAACAAATAAAATGCAATCAAATCAAAAATAAAATAATCATAGTAAAAAATTAGAAATGGCTCATTTTTTTGAACAGATGGCGATTTTTTCATTATTATTATTTTTTTTTTTTTTTTTTTTTTATTATTATTATTATTATTATTTTTATTTATTTGTTTATTTATTTTTTTTTGCGATGTTTTTCTTCCATTTTGCACCTTAGTGAAAGCTACCACTAGTTACTGCATAGCTAGAACTCTATTGATTTGCATCAGTCAATCGAAAACATATTGTAGTATAATTTACAAATGGTATATAGCATATATTGTTACAAAAATATAAGTGATTATTATTGTAATATTTAATTGAATATTTACATGTTTTTTTTTTCCGTTTTTTTGTTTAGTTTTTTTAATTATTGTTATTTATTTTAAAAAAATTTCTGGCTTACTGAATCGTTTTCGATGTAAAACAAATAAAATGAAACAAAACAAAAAATAAAATAAAACTTAGGAATGGCTCATTTGTTCAACAAATGGAATACGTTTGTTCATTTTTTTAATAAATCTTTCAACTTCCTTCTTTCAATCAAATCTTTCATTTTTTCAACTTTCAAACAGAAGTTCTGTGAAAATTTTGATAGATTCAAGTTAAACCATTTTTAAAACTTTTTGCATTTTTAAGTGATTGAATAAAATTAAACGATAATTGTAGTACACATTACAAATGGTAATATAATGGTAATGTGTATGTAATATGATGGTAATGTGATGGTAATGTGTACTATATTTGTAACAGTATATATATATATATATATATATACTACTGTTAGAAAAGACCACTCCGGGGACACCGTTTTGAATCGATTGAAGAGATTCAACGAAACGCCACGCGCTTTGAAGGCCATCCCTGCTGATGACTTTTTAGCATGCATTAAAGATTGGAAAAAGTTGGTATAAGTGCATTGTGTCCGGAGGGGATTACTTTGTAGGTGACGAAAAAAATTTATAAGAATAAATAAAGAGTTTGTGAAAAAAAAATACTTTTTGGGCACAGTAGTGTACGTATAATATATGTGATTATTATTGTAATATTTATTTGAATATTGGCATGGGTTTTTTCTTTTGTTTTCCTTTTATTATTATTATTATTATTTATAAAAGAAAAAGAAAATAATTTTTTCACTGTCATGGATATTTAGCTTTGTCAATGTTTGCATTAAACATTTAAATGCAACAACAAAAAAAAAAAGAAACAAGACTAACTTAATTGTTCTAACATTGTTTACAAACAAGATTTATTTTTTAAAAATGATTTGCATATAGTTTGTCAACTTTTACTGCCACGAATCTTTCCCCTAAACGGCAAGAAGCGAGAAATAAACCTCGTTTTTCACGAATTTCTTCGAAATCATTCCTTCGAAGGTGAAATAAAAGCCGGACATATATCATAACAGGACACGACACCATTCCGGCTATGGGATTTCACTTTGAATACATCATCAGGGTCCGTGAGATGGGACAATTTATTTCCGAGACGGGTTTTTTTTATGTCCCGCAGGAAAATCTGTTTTGACAAAGATATACTCCCGATCCTCCAGTATCAGGGGGAAATAAGGGTATGCGATACTTTATTATAAAAAGTGAGAAATGGAAAGTCAAAGTCTATGTGTCAAAATTGGGTATGAGAGATTCCGTCGTTTCATAATCTTCTGAGATGCTTTTTTGTTGCATTTTCTTACGCGAGTGCTACATCCTCTCAGTAATACGTGACAAATCTGATTTTGAACATAAATATGAAATATCTACATTTTTTTTAAAATCTGTTATAGTGTATAGACTTTTTTTCTAGTAACTGGTACATATGCATGTGATTATTTTCTTTTTAATAAATATATTTAGAAAGTCTGGCAGAAAACTTTATGAGGAAAATTCAACAATGAAATTCAAAATCAACAATGAAATTCAAATTCACAATGAAATTCAAATTCAAATTCAACAGTGAAATTCAAATTCATAATGAAATTCAAATTCAACAGTGAAATTAAAATTCAATAATAAAAGCAAAGAGTGCAGATTTTTTTTTTAATTTTTTAATTTTTTTTTCTTTTTTTTTTTTTTGTAGATTACGGTTGACCCGACTAGTGGTTAAGTGTAAATGTAGACCGCTGGTGAGCATTAGAGCGGCTGAGGTGCAGTCCGCTAGATATTTTGTAATAGACACCGTTAAAAAAAAAAAAAAAAAGAGGAGACTCGATGGCATTTGTGACGTTCAGCTTCTTACCTCGTTAATCGGATTACATGGTGAAAACTTCCTGGGTTTTCTCCCATGCGATACGCAAATGCGGCGTTGTTCTTCCTGAAGGTCCTCCCGGAAGGCACTGCCCTATTTCTTCAGCGACACGGAGCCAAGTCAGACTTCTACCTGTGAGTGCTACTCATTCTTCTGTCCCGGAAGAAGGGAACCGAAGCTGTCGCATCCTTCCATGAGAACACTTGGCACTTCTTCCATGAGAACACTTCTTCATGGGCTTGGTTTAGATGTTGCCGTGGACTACCATGGGAACACACGTCTATGTGTCATTGGGTATGAGAGATTCCGTCGTTTCATAATCTTCTGAGATGCTTTTTGTTGAATTTTCTTACGCGAGTCTCAGTAATACGTGACAAATCTGATTTTGAACATAAATATGAAATATCTACATTTTTAAATCTGTTATAGTGTATAGATTTTTTTCTAGCAACTGGTTGTTATGTCTGTGATTATTTTCTTTTAATAATTATTAGTTTAAAAAAGTTTAAAAAAATCGGGCCTGATGGCTGAGCGATTAGCGCTCTGGCGCTCGGTACCCCAGATTTCGGGTTCGAGTCCCAGTAGTGCCATGGATATTTGTAGTGGTTCGTAATCCACTTTAAACCGTAGGTCCCTGTCTAATATGACCGTAGAGCGTAGTGGTAGTAGTATTACTTGCGTCCGTAGCATGTCTTCAAGCTACACGTGCCCCTGGGTAGTGCTAAAAGAGTAACAGTGGTGCAGTCCTTGCTTATGGCATAAAGATGAACTATCTCTGTATTGCTAGCTACATTAGAATAACAACAACAATATTTTTAAAAAAATTCTGGTGCAGAACTAAACGCTACAAATTAAACAATGAATGCAAAGAGTGTACATTTTTTGTTTTCATTTTTTAATTTCTTGATTTCTTAGTGGATTATGGTTGACCTGCCCGACTCATGACTCACTGGTAACATGCGCCGCTGATGAGCATTAGGGCTGACGTTCAGTCCGCTAGATGCTTTGTTGTAGACACTGTTTAAAAACAAAGAAAAAAAGGAGACTCGATGGTATTTATGGCGTTCAGCTTCTTGCCTCTTTAGTCGGACTACATGGTGAAAGTTTTCCGGGTTTTATCTCATACGATACGCAACTACGGGATAGTTCCCCTAAAAGTCCTCCCGGAAGGCACTGCCCTCCTTCTTCAGCGACACAAGTCAGACTTCTATCTGCGGTGCTCTGTCACAACAGAAGCTACACCACCCTTCCATGAGAACACACAGGTTCATGGACTTGGTGTAGATGTTGCTGTCGATTAAGTGATATAAGAAACAAAAACAACATTACGGTTTCTTTATTACATTATGGTTTTTAACATTATGGTTTCTTTATTATATTATGGTTTTTAACATTATGGTTTCTTCGACTAATTGAATTACTGCAACCAAACTAAGTACATAAACCTGAAACGCAAGTCAAAACAAGCAAAATGGATAGTTCATCAAATGTCAGCACTCGTAATATTTTGCTTTGAATAATTCCATTGCTTTGTAAATATTGTAATGTTAGTTGGCACAACTTACTTTTAAAATGAAATTTTAAAAGAATTTTAAAGAAATTAAGAAGAAAATTTTAAAGAATTTTTAAGGCAATTTTTAAGAATTTTTAAAGAAAATTTTAAAGAATCCTTAAAGACTAATATATGAAATATATTTTCAATCATAATTTACCACTAAAGATTAATCACGCACCTTTTTTATTTATTGTATCTACATTTTTGGGTATATATGTATATTTTTTATTGTATACTTTTTTTTTTTTTTTTTTTTGGGATTTTCAATATAGCAGATTTCCTTGTAAAACTTTTCATAAAATCTAAATCTGCTCCTAATCTGCTTCTAATGGTGAAATCCTAAAATTAGTGCACGTGGTATTAAAATATAAGTTCTGAAGTTCTGTTGAAATAAACCTCCAAATTAAAAAATTATTTTGGTGCTGTTAATTAAAAAGAAATGGTGTAATTTTTGGTCGGAAATGAAAAAAGAAAGAAGATATTTCTGAGATGAGAAATTAAAAACCCAAATAATAATGATAATATAAGAAAAATCAAAACATTTTTTTTATTGAATAGCATAAAATTAAAATGTCACAGCAAACTAATTATTATTCGGTTGCTTAACATAATAAAAATGTGTCAGTCTTCTGTCTTTTTCTAATTAATTCTGCAAATTCTACTACTACTAAAAATTTTGCAATTTGACAAATAAACTGCATTTCCAAGAGAATATTCTGAATTTCTTAAGTTACTTCAATCATAGTTGAATATTTACAAAATTAAGTTTTTGAGAAATCTTTAGTCAATAATAAAATAACCAATATTTTATATTAAGCAGACACAAATTCTTTTTCTTGTATTCTGTATTTTTTAATGCGTTTCGGCTTCAATTTTTGCGATAACATTCTCCTTCATTAGCGGAACTGCCCCGTGGTGGGGGCCAAGGCCGTCTACCTACTGGCAGATTTCGAGACAGGAGATGTTTTTCTTTAAAGAAAAACAGCAGCACTGGCAGCACTGTGTCAGTTATCAGCACTGCTCCCAACTGTCATATTAGATTGGTACCTACGGTTTACAATGGATTCTAATCACTACAAACTTCCATGGTACTGCCGGGACTCGAATCCGAAACCTGTAGCAGCGAGTGCCAGAGCACTAGTCACTCGATCATCATGCTCCAATAACATTATTAAGTATCTCTAAATTTTGTGATATTATTATTATTCTAAAGTAAATTTTTTTTTTTTGCACATTTAACAAATAAAATGTAGTTAATCGCATGAAAGGAAAAAATATTGTGTTGTTTCCATAAATAATTTTAATGAATTACGTGGTTTGGTTTGTCGCTCTGACTGTCATTTTGAGCACACTTTGGACTAATTAAGCTGAGACCTACTGTTTAACGTGGATTCCGAACCACTAACAAACATCCATGCCAAACATCCGTCAGGATTCGAATTTGAAGCCTGTGATACCATAGGTCAGAGCGCTAGCTAATTGGTCATCAGTCTGCGCAATGATGTGCTGATGTCCTGCGCAAAATTTATTATAAGTACGGCAATCTCTCAAAAGGATTTATTATTAACTTTCGTTCTTAACTAATACAACATTTCATGTTCAGTTATCAACAACTATGGTATTTCACTATAATATTAAAGCCCTTCATATAGTAAAAACGGGACAAAAATAAAGGACCGCGAATTATTTTAAAGACTAATATTAATAGCTAAACTTCATTCATCAATAAGTTGTCCAGTAACTCAATTAACTCCAGTCAGGCGCCAAAATTCCTCTTCCTTGTGAATACGACAAACAGAACCATTTCTAAAACACAAATTAAATAAATAAGTATACGACACACTCTAAAAAAACTCGAGAAAAACTAAAAAAATTAAACAATTTCCACATGCTACTTCATCCCCAAATTCCACTACCATAAACTTACGGAAAACTTAGCTTTGTACGACACAACAGAAAATTACTATTTTTCTTCTTCAACAATAAAAAAGAAACCAGAACATTATTCATAACTACCTATAAAGAAGAGAGAGAAAAAAATAAACCATAACAGAAACTCCTTATATTATAAAAAAAAAAAAAAAAAAAAGTCCTCGTAACACGGGTATGCCAGTTCCGAGACAGGTAAGAGCTGCTAATCGAAAAATGACTACTTTCTGCCTCACCATAATTTGCGGTCACTAGTTTCTTATAGAGGTCCTTCTGGGACAATTTGTCTGAAAATGAGAGCGGACTATGTAATCAAGAACAATAGAGAACAAGAGCAAATCACTACTGTTAACTAACTGTCTCTCCAAGACGATCACAGTCTTCCAAATGGCCTCCCCCAACTTCAGAATGTCGTTCTGGTGGAGGGGGTTGGGACAGGGTTGACTAAATGACAAGCGGTTTTTCCTTTGACCTCAGTCAAGAAGACTTCGTGGGAACCGTGTCCCGTTGGATTATATGGTTGAGTCTGTGTCAAGTTAATGAGAAGTGAGAGTCGTAAAGTGATGCGATTGATAACTGACGAAGACAGTTATTTGGTGCTTTTGTTTAATTAGTAGGAAATCTCTTGCTGTTGCAAGTGTCCATTGAATATGTAGGTTAACAGTTTTTCTTGATTTAATGTGCTCAGAATTTAAAGTATTTATCTTTAGTATAAATGCATACAACTATTTAAAATATTTGTGATGTTTAAGCATTTTTATCTTAATTTCTAGTCAACTTGTATGGACAATTTTTTTTTTAAATTTCAGTGATAAATTATTATACTCGTCGTAATTGTTTTGATGGTTTTTTTGTAAAAAGATGCAGTTTTAAGCGCAATAAAATTCAAACTATTAATTTACATTCGTAAAATTAAAATTAAAATGAGTTATTATCACCTTTTTTCCGTTTTTATTTCCTATTACTTCTAATATTTTGGTTTCTATTATTATGTTTGTCCCCATTTATAATTAATTATGTTTGCTCTACATTTCTAAAATTGAAATTAAAATTTTCAAAACAAAATAAATTGCCCAATAGAACTGATATGGCCTCTTCAGAAGATACCGTACTATTGGTAGCAAATCCACTTACTATTTTCATTCATCTACATTCACTTACAATTTTCATTCATCTTATCAATTCAATTACCAATGATATTCGTAGTGAACAAGAATGCTGGGTTTTGGAATTAAAGGAACTTGGTACGAGACTTGAAAGCTTCCTTGTCCAAGACGGGAAAACAGACAGCACATCTGTATACCAGAAATTCTTTCCATTGTACTAAGATTTGGTTTGTCTCTCTACGGTCATTTTTATTGCACACTTTAGGCTAATTAGACCAGGATATACAGTTTAACGTGGATTTCCGAACCACTAACAAATATCCCTAAAAAACAATCCTGCCACCGTCAATATTCGAACCTGAAGCCTGTGGTACCAATGGCCAGAGCGTTAGCAAATGGCACATCAGGCCGCATTTTTGTGCTACAGGTTTGGTTTGGTTTGTCGTTCTAAGGACATTTTGTGCCCACTTTAGGTTAATTAGACCGAGACCTACAGTTTAATGTGGATTCCGAACCACTAACAAACATCCATGCCCCCACCAGGATTTGAACCTGAAGCCTGGGCTACCAATAGCCAGAGTGATGGCTATTGAGCATAGGCTGCATTTTGTGCTATAGAAGAACAGGGGAAAGTATGAATGGTTCATTCAAATGGCTAGGTGTGTTCCATTCAAATGGGCCTGAATGTCCGAGTGTCCAGCGCTCTGGTGTTCTGTGTCACAGGTTTCGGGTTCGAGTCGCGGAGGTGCCAAAGATGTTTGTAGTGATTCAGAATCCACTTTAACCCTTAGGTCCCGGTCTCATATGACGGTAGAGCGTCACGGAGCCAAGTCAGACTTCTACCTATGGGTGCTCCATCACAACAGAAGCTGCCCCTTTTCCTTCAACAATGAGTCCATACGCATCCGTGGATAATTACCACTAAAAATATCTACCAAGTAGAATAAGAAACAACAACATCATTCCAAATTATGATTGAAAATCTTTAGTATAGTGTAGCAGACCAGCAGGTTTATGTTACGTCTGCTGTGTATCTGCAATTCCAGAAATGAATGACTTAATGTCAAAATACGCAGCATTTGAGAACAATAACAACATTATTAATTATGTTTTAAAAAGCTAGTCAGAGTAAGATTTACTGAGATTCAAAATAATTTATTCAAACAAAAATAATTTTTCACATATATGGCTATCTATGATTCCCCATGTAGTATCACATTTGGTCATTTATTAATCATATTTCATAATTCTTTAAACATGGCAATAATTGAAGATTAAAATTAAAATATACAAATTCATAATAATCATTTAAAGTACTTTCAGGGCCTGATGGCCAAGTGTCTGGCGCTCGGTGCCACATGTGTAGAGTCCCGGCGGTGACATGGATGATTTTAGTGGTTCGGAATCCATTTTAAGGCGTAGGTCCAGGTCTAATTTGACTGTAGAGCGTTGGGCGTAGGGCTGACAACCCTGCCCTGTAAAAAGTCAGCGTCACTACTGTCCATGGGTGCTCCATCAAAACAATAACTGCCGCCCTCCTTCCATCCTTCCATGAGATCAAATCGGTTCTTCGGGCTTTGTCTAGATGTTGCTGTCTACCAAGTGGGATGAGATACAACAATAAACAGTACTTTCAATATTTAATGATATGGCTCTTGATAGAAAATATATTCGTAAACAGCGTATAAAAAATAGAATAATAATAAATACATAAAATAATGACTATACAATAATACAATTAATGCTGTAACACATTCACCATAGTTTATTTTTATTCAAAAATAACCTTATTTGAAGCAAACAAAAAATTTTCTAAGATTTTGTTGTTAGATATTGACATTTAGAAAAATATATTTCTTTAAACAATGCAATGAACATGAAGATTGAAAACCATAAAATGATTTATCCATCTAATTTGCTTTTCATATTTGAATAAAATATGTTTTTAATATTATTCGAAAATTCATTTACATTTTGTTAGTGAATTGATTTTGTTTGTTTCGTCTAAAATATTATTAAATATCCCAGGAAGAACAAATATTTATTTTGAAATCGTATAACGTTTTCAACTTTATTAAAAAATAATAGCAAAGCACTGTACTATTTTTGTTAAAAATTCCAAATTTAATTTAATTTTGATTGAGCATATACATTAGAAAAAATTATGCTTTCAATATCTCGTAATATGAAAGGTATTTTTTTATAACTTAAATTAAGTCGTCCAAAATGCAAATATGTTTTGTTATGAACAATATTAAATAATTTAAATAAAAATAATACTTATTTATTTGAAAACAAACCAATCATACAATAATACTTTTTATTTGTAAGCATAAACAAATTCCATATTTACAAAACAGTTTATGTGAAGTTAGCGGAAATAGGCTTTGAAGTTATATGTTTTATAACTCGAAATGAAAATAAATAAATTTTAATGTCAAGAAATATACTTTTTATTTTTAAAATACTCGTTCTTTTAAAAATATTATGGATAATCATGATTACATAAAATAGATATCATCAGAAAATAATTTAAAACATAGAAAATACTACTGTTGTTGCTGTTGTTGTTTTTGCTTCACGCTTATTTAAATTTAATATATGCAAATAAATATATAATTGTGCATGTTGTTAAATAACTGTTCGTAAAAAATTCTTTTCTCATATAAATATTAAATTTAATACTCATATATCTACATCAAAAAAAAAAAAAAAAAAAAGCTAATTTTTTAATTTTTCAATGCATAATAATGTTAGCCATACGTTAATTTAAAAAAAAAAAAAAAAAATTAAGCGGTAAAAAATTAATTAATTTTTAATTAAATAATTTATATTAATATGTTTAAATTTAATAAAAATGCATTAATTAATATAAAATTATGCATTAAAATTAAGTAATTAATAATTATTATATTTAAATTAATATTTTTAATTTTATTAATTTAATGATCATTAATTAAATTAATTCAAATAAGTATATTAACATTAAATATTAAAATTTAATAAAAATTAATTAATTAATATAAAATTATGTATTAAAAATTAATTAGCTATTAATTAATACTTGAAAATTAATATATTAATTTATTATTTTTATTTAATTAACTTCATAATTTTTAATTATTTTTTAAAATATGCATTACTACTGTAAAGATATATTTTTCTTATTTAAGAAAGAAAAAAAAATCTTTTTGATTAAAATAACACAAGCATCTAACTTACTTCTTGTAAATATTTTTATACATTAATTATTGCATTTCCTGCAGTTACTTGATATATAAATTTCTCTAGAAATTATTAAAAACATTTTCTTTTAAAATATAATAATAATATTACACATAGAAAAATAAATAATAGAATTGTTCTTCGACAGAAATTGATGTGAATTGGTTTTGTAAACATAGATAGATTTCCAATTATTTTTCCAGTTAATACAAATGGGCACAGACTTTTTTTGATTCCAATTCTAATAATAAAAGCCAACATTTTTGTAAGTAATTTAAATTTCCAGATACATTTCTGAAAAATGAGATCAAATTCCATTAATACAAAACTAAAAATAAATTCAAAACAAATCAGAAATTCATAAACAATATTTTTATCGCCATTAATTTCTAAACAATAATCATGAAGATTCAATATCAATTTGTTTAGCGTTATTGAATACAGTTATTTAATGAATTTACTTTACTCAGTAGGAAATATTTTGCTGTTCCCTTCGTAAGTAGGTCACCAGTTTTTTCAATTAATGTGCTTAGAATTTAATCTATTTTTAGAATAAATATAACTATAAATGTTATTTAAATACTTCTAACATTAATTTATTTTAAATTTCCGGGTCATTTGTATGTATTTGTATAAATTTTTTAAATTAAAAAAAAAAATTTTAATTTTGTATATAGTTTTTTTATTTTTAAATTCTTTGAATATCTCTTTTTAAATTGCATTGTTATTGAATAGGCATAATTTTTTCTTACTTAAAAATTATTTAAAATTCCAATACTAACTTCTTGTAAATATAATTTTTAAACTTAAGTTTACCAGTGTATAAGAATACTACAAAACTTTAATTTTTTAATTCATTCATTCTGCGAAATTTTTTTAATGATTGGTAAAAAAATCCTTAGTTCCTGTATAAATATATTTTTACTATTTATTTACTTTATAATATTATTTATTTATTTTTTATTTTATTTTTAATTTTTTAAGACATTCATCCTGAGAAATTTTTTAATGATCGGTAAAAAAATCCTAGTTCCCATATATATATATATATTTTTACTATTTATTTACTTTATATTATTATTTATTTATTTTTTATTTATTTTTTAATTTTTAAGTTTTCCTAGAAATTTTTTAATGATCATTCATCCTGATTAAATTTTTACTTTTTATGATCGATAAAAAACCCTTTTAGTTCCATTCATCCTGAAATTTAATGATTAAAAAACCCTAGTTTATTTATTTATTTTATTTATTTTTATTTAATATTTTACTTTTTAATTTTTTAAGTCATTCATCCTGAGAAATGTTTTAATGATCGGTAAAAAAAAAAATCCCTTAGTTCCCATATAAATATATTTTACTATTTATTTACTTTATATTATTGTTTATTTATTTTATATTTTACTTTTTAAATTATGATGGTCATGAGAATTTTTTTTTAATGATCGGAAAAAAAATCCTTAGTTCCCATATAAAATATATTTTAAATATATATCTGTCAAAATGGAATTGATCGATCCTTTTGAAATTCCAACATCACCAGCAAGGTCTCTAATTGTAAATCGACGGTTTGCAAGCACCAAATCTTTTAAGTTTTGGAAGTGAGCTTCGTCAGTTGAGGTTGATGGTCGACCAGAGTGCTCTTCATCTTCAATGTATTCTATACCTTCTTTAAACTGTTTATACCACTTCAAAACATTTCTTTCCGATATATGCTCACCGAATGCCTTCTGTAACATTCTATACGTTCCCGCAAACAAAATTGAATGCAATTTCTTTGCTCAATTAATTCAGACATTTCAAAAATCGCCGGAATCATTTTTCACGTCTCACAAAGCCAAACATAACTCAAACACTAATGAATATTTGAGATCAAATTTCACACAGATGTCAAGGACAGTGCCATCAACCTAAAAAGAAAAAAAAACATTGAATTCCATAAGCCTCGGGAATTTTAAATTGAAAATTGGTCTTACTTTTTGGACACAGTAGTAAATATATTTTATTATTTATTTACTTTATGTTATCATTTATTTATTTTATATTTTTATATTTTTATTTTTTTAAGTCATTCAACCTGAGAAATTTTTTAACGTTCGGTAAAAAAATTCCTAAGTTTCCATATAAATATATTTTACGGTTTATTTTGTTACATATCAAATTCATAGAACAGAAGTATGTGGCACAAGTTATTAGAGCATGCTGGCAATCAGACAATAAGGTAATCCATATCGCTCGCATTTCTCAACGTGGCATACCACTCCTCCAGCGATTAATTTACGACATTCAATTCAGCTGCGTAAAGAAAGTATCTCTTTTCGCCGTTCATCACTCAGTTATTAAATACTTTTCAACTGGATCCACCTTGATTGATCAGGTATCCCACATCCATGCATAAATATCTAATGCGTCTCATTTCAATTCATTGCTTAATAATCCATGATCGATTCTCTCGGGGTCGAAGACCTTCCTTTTATCGGATCGAGCCCGCTTTCTAACGTGCCCACATCCAGCATTTACTATACATCACAACGAACACTCCCTTTATTTGAGATATACAATATATTAAAATGAGCTCTTGATTTCTGACATCAACTTTTATACGGAATTACCCAAGTTGTTAGTTCAAACTTCATAATGTACAATACGAATCGTATCTTTGTTGATGGTGTCAACATAATGTTATAAAACATAATATATATAATATGCATAATGGTCATATATATATATATTGCTGTGCCAAATTGTAAATTTGTATCCTTATGAAAATCAAAATATAAAAAAAAAAATTGTTTAAAGTCAATTCCTACTTTTTTTTTTTCACTATATTACAGAAAGTCCTTTATAAATAATTTTCATTCATTTTTTTGTAAGATATCTGGCGCCATCTATTGATAGATATATGCAACTTAAATCCAAAAACTAAAATTAATTAATTAAATTTAATTTACTGAATTAATATTTGAAAAACTGCATAAACATCAGTGCCATCCACTACAAGTTCAAAAAAAGTATTTGAACTTGAGTGGAGGAATAAAAAGTATTTTATGAACGATTGAAAATTTGAACAAGATATATATATAGGGAGAGTGTGAGCTAATAGAAGGAATTGAAAAAAATCAATGTTAACAAAACGGAAATGACTTCTGTATTTCGTAGATTTCTTGTTCCGTACCGAAAATTGCGCTAATGTTATTTTTTTTCATCTTTTCATAAAAGTATTATTATACGGCAATTTCCGCATATAATCCACTGACTATAACGCTATAAAACTTAAAAATATTATGCTGAGGATTGTAGACTGCTACGTACAATCTGTGGGCATTTTTTTTTTTTTTTTTCTGTCGAAAATGTTATGAAAGTCATTTTTATAAAATGCATACCTAAAATGAGTTTTCCAATAAAATTTAGCAAATCCTTTTAGTAAAAGAAAAACAAACAATCTTTTAACCATAGAGAAAGAAACATAACGGTTGTTGGGATGATAGATGGTCGTGAACAATTGTACACTAGTGGCAAGTGCATCGTGCATCGTGCATCGGCGTGTACTAGAGGATGAAAAAATACATGTGATGAAATTATGGAAAAAGAATTAAAAATGCTTTTATGCAAGGCCAAATTAATAATTAACTATAGTGCTAATCGAGGATCTCGCTGCTACAGCCGGTTTTTTTTTTTTTTCCCTGAAAGTCTTATAAAACTCAATTTTATAAAAATCGCTACGTTCTTTCCTTTTTCGCCAATTTAACCCTTACCTCATCGCTCTGACATCACCCACTGAGTCATGTCTGCAATGCTTTGATCTAAAAACGGGCAAAACATAGTGCTCTTCGCAGATAATAATAATCAAACGTTACCTTTTGCAAGAGTGGCACAAAATTCCCCAACAGTACAACAAAGACCTTTGGTTTCCTCTATGAGAAATAGAGCGACAAGCTTTCGTGTTATAGATGCAGCAAGCTATGCATACTAAAGTACTAAAGCATATAGCATGATTTTGTTTTCGCTCATACTCTTACCAATACTTATCATGTGTAAATTTTGGATTTTCTGCAGATTTCCTGACTCAAAATATTTAAATGAAAATTTCCTTGCAGAGATTTGTTTGTCTATCTTTTTCCTCCTTCCAGACCATCGCTATGTTAAAATAAATAAAATTTATGAAAACAAGGTACTTTTGTTAGCAAATATGATCATTTATACGCACTGCTAATACTATCCACTGTATAAGGTCGAAAAAGTTTTGATTTAAAGATTATTTCAAATAATTCAATTATCACTGCTAGTTACTCACGTTCTGTTGATTTCGGCATTCGATACTATTTTTCTACTTGATTTTGAAACAATTGTGGTTTTTAATCTGTATCATTAGTGTCTTCCTCTGTGAAGAAATTAAATTAGCTTATTCAAAATGCTTTCAAAAATGCAAAAATATGTATGTTACCTACCTACATACATAAATTTATCATAAGTGCACGATTAAATCACGCGTTCACACCAAGATCGAAGATTTTGAGTCTACATGGAATGATAAAACGAAACCACTAGAAGCTCACTTCATAATATAATTTTCTGCAATGCTTGTCTGCCGTCAAATTTGAGTGATGGATGTCATTATATACAATATATGTCATTATATAATAACATACATTAATCTCTTCTCATGGGAATGAAATGGCAGGTAAAAACTCTTTTCGCGAGAAATCATTGCTGCAATATATATATATATATATCGTAATGAGCACATTTTTAATTAATTTTGAAAACATTTTATAAGATGTCCATCGTCTCATTTTTTGAACTTAACAACAAATTCATTTACTTAACAGCAAATTCTTATCCTTAGACAGCTGAAGCTTCAATTGCTTTGTTACATGTTTCTCAACGTATGAATGCGACTTTGATAGGAATACATTGTCAGGTCGTAACCCTCCCTCTTCCTCGCATACATTATTGAAAACAATAATCGAACCTCGGCTTCCTTCTCACAATAAATGAAAGGTTCATACTTCCTCTGTTAAACGAAATGTACCAGTAATTGTAGCATATTATCAATTTGTTTAATTTTATAATTTACTCACTCATTTATTTATTCATAGGAAACCGTATTTTCCTAAAAATAAAAGTATTCAGAATATCGTCTTATTCACAATTAGTTCATTT
This sequence comes from Caerostris extrusa, assembly GCA_021605095.1. Classification (NCBI taxonomy): domain Eukaryota; kingdom Metazoa; phylum Arthropoda; class Arachnida; order Araneae; family Araneidae; genus Caerostris; species Caerostris extrusa. Next base: position 196 of record BPLR01017215.1, on the reverse strand, counting down.
TCTTTTTTGTATTGAAATCTAACAATTTGTAACATACACTCATGTTCATAAATAAAAGGATAATGAAGTTCAGGCAAAGAAAGAGACAGAAGCAAAACAAATTTGACTTATTTGAAAAGTCTATTTATTAAACAAAAAGTAAAGAAAAAAAAGATGCTATATGTTTGACATAATTAATAAAAATTGCGATTTTTAC
>BPLR01017214.1:0-47622 GCA_021605095.1 Caerostris extrusa | reverse complement strand
TGCTGAATACAAGATCATATTACATTCCAATTAGAATAAAAAATATTCCTAGCAGAAATGTTAATTTTTATTCAGAAATGGAATAAAAAGGTTCTCTACATTAAATATAAAAAATTAATAATTATATAATGTTAAAATAATTACTTAGTATAAAAAGACGTTAATAACATATATATATATATGTCAGTACGCAAGTACAATTTTATTTAATGCTTGATATATATGTTTAAACCCACAATAAAAAGTGTTTAGAAATTAGAAAAATTTCTAGATATCCAAAATCAAATATTAGATATAGTGATCTCGTTTTCTTCAAAGAAATTTTAAGTCACAATTAAAATTTTTAAAATATGTATCAAAAAAGAAACATCTTAATATATCCCTTCTTATTCAATTCCTTCTATTAGCTCACACTCTCCCTATATATATCTAGTTCAAATTTTCAATCGTTAATAAAATACTTTTTATTCATCCACTCGAGTTCAAATACATTTTTTTGAACTTGTAGTGGATGGCACTTGATTTTAATTCAATTTTTCAAATATTAATACATTAATTAAATTTAATTAATTAATTTTATTTTTTTTAGATTTAAGTTGCATATATCTACCAATAGATGGCGTCAGATAAACTTAAAAAAAATGAATAAAAATTATTTATAAAGGACTTTCTGTAATATAGTGAAAAAAAGTAGGAATTCCTTTAAAAAAAATTTTTTATATTACTTGTTTTTCAATTCCTTCTATTAGCTCACACTCTCCCTATATATATCTTGTTCAATTTTCAATCGTTAATAAAATACTTTTTATTCATCCACTCAAGTTCAAATACATTTTTTTAACTTGTAGTGGAGGACACTGGATGTTAATAGAGTTTTTCAAATATTAATTCAGTAATTAAATATAATTAATTAATTTTAGTTTTTTTTTTTTTACATTTAAGTTGCATATATCTACCAATAGATATGGCGCCAGATAAACATAAAAAAATTAATGAAAATTATTTATAAAAGACTTTCTGCAATAGAGTGAAAAAAAGTAGGAATTGACTTAAATTTTTTTATATTACTTGTTTATTTCTTAAATGGAAATATTTTAAAAAAAAAGTTAGAACTCGTGTTATGTATCGCAATGACTTACAAATGATATGTGTACTAATGTTGTATTTAGAAACTTAAAATATTGATTTAAAAAATAGGAGTGCTAATATTATCGTCAAATAGTGTATCAATATCGTTAAATATCGTAATACCCAACAATACCGTTAAATATCGTAATCGAACAATACTTTTAAATATCGTAATACGTTACCGTTCAATATCGTAATGCAAAACAATATCGTTAAATATCGTAATACCCAACAATACTGTTAAATGCCTGCTGTGTAAATGACTCGCACAGCAGGCATTGATTTTGATAAACGAGTCGATTTGAAAATGTTTGTTCTTTAATATGACATTTGAATACAGAGATTTTTTTCACAGAATTTTTAAACTTCCTCTCATCGCCCTACAGATAATCCCTGATTTACCCAAATAATATTCCCATTTCAGAGAGGAAAGTAATTTTAATAAATGGGTTATACCAAAATGCAGAAATGTAACTTTCTATAAAATATTAAATTATAACTACTCAAATAACAATTTATAACTACTCAAAACACAATTTAAAATTGCATCTTTACTTTCTTTTAACCAAAAAAAAAAATTATTTTAAAAAGTTATTTTCTTATTGATAAAATATTACTTATTAAATATTTTTTCAAAAAAATTATTTACTCACTTAAATATATGGGGCTGTTCTTCTTCTTGATGCTGTCATCCATGTAGGAAGTACCTATAGTGTAAAAAATGCATCCGGATAGTCCTTTTAGGAAGTTGCTCATAACGAAGATGGTGAGCACTGGAGTCGTTATGGATTCACCACATGTCCCTTGAATCGAATTGTAATCTTGATCACAAAACTGTGCTTTCACTTCAGAGACTCTGGATATGGAATGTTCAAATGCCTCGCTATTTCTCATGGTACCATACATGAAATATGGAAGAGCCATAATGAAACTACTGATGGACCCTAGTACCATCCCAAAGGCCAAAAGTTTTGGACGATGCGCTATGCCACCAAAGTACCCAATTAAGGCACCTAGGATTATAGGCGCAATCTCGTCAGAGATCATGACGAGACCACTCTTTTTGCTGTCGTAAGCGAATCTTTTTCCAAAGTTGACATGCAGCCCACCAAATATGTAAAATGGGCACCTTGGGTAAGTCCTGCCATGGAATAGAAGAATAAGAAAAGTTTGGTATTTGCTCCTGTTTGGATCCATTTTGGAGTCCAGGATCCAAATCCACACTTAGTGTCTGGATCATCATCTTCTTGTGATTTTGGATTCTTTTCAGAAATAATGTCTGTTAGAGCTGCTGTGCTTTGTGAGAACTTTTCTGGAGATACAATGTAGATATCGTCGCCTTTCTTTTCTCCGCTCATGGTGATTTAGTTTACAAAAGGTTCTTCAATGCAAGTACTTTTAACTCATTTGGAAATATTATTGAGGTGCCTAAAAGTTAAAAAAATGTCCTATTAACATACTTACAAAAGTGCTTTAGTGTACCATAAAAAAGGCAATTTGTAATATAAATCTTATTCTGTCCAAATAAAGAATTGATATATAAATATACTTTAGCAAAAGAATTATCACGATAAAGACAATAATTTCAAAAGTAGAACAGGTCAGAACTTCTCTTATCATTTTAAAGACTGTTTTATCATGTTTTAGTAGCATACCCTTTTGTTTAGAAAAACCAAACTTGACATTTAGAAATTTAATAAAAGTGATTATCATGCAAAATGTTTTCATCTATATACATTTTTATTTTGCTTGTATTTTTTTTTTTTTTTTTTACATTTGCAATTTTAACATAAAAAGCTATTTTTAACATTGGCTTCTAGCGTTTTTATATCAATAGTCTATTGTAAACAAAAGGTTAATTCTGTACTTTAAACAATGGCAGGTTTTTAAAAAATAAAAAAATAAATAAATACTTCAAAATACAAGAAGATTGCTAGCAATAGAGAAAAGATCTTGAATAAAAAATAATAACAATAAGCGATGTATGAATTTACAGGTATCATAAATATCTAGCACAAAAATAATAAAATTCAAATAATAAAATTAAAAATAAATATACATAAATAATTGAAATTAAAAACAACGATATAAATTAAAAGGATATATATATTAAAAATGCATTTTATACAATTAAAAACAAATCTTCTCCATAATATAAAGCAAAAATAAAATTTAAGACAAGGTTTCAGCTCAAAAGATTTTGGATTGCTTTAAGATTTGTTTTCTTTCAAGCATAGTGTTTTCACATATCTGTTACGAATATCTATTGACCTTAAAAGATAAGAAAAAAATTGTTTTATTAAGTTATAACTTACTCAACTAAATTTCAATTAATTTCAACAAAAAATCATATAATCATAATAATAATGACAATATATTCAATTAAATTTTACGAAGTCAGCTGCATTATTTTGTATAAAAACCAATTATAAAAACATTGCTAAGATATGACTCTTATTTTTTAGGATCATTGCTTTTATATTATGATTTTTAAGAAATCAAATTTGTTTAGATTGCAAAAATATATCCGCAAGAAAATTTAATTCGTTTTTTTCCTTCTCAATCGCATTTGTTAGTGATATCCGAGAGTTTTGTTGAATGATCGGTGAATCAAATCGGGTCAATAACATAGAAATTGTTATGATTGAAAGTGAATCACGTTAAACGTGCGCAACGTACGTAAATCTGTGAAAAATGGGAATGTATCTGTATCTCGATACTCAATCAGCCACACGATGTAGAGCTTTTTTGAAACTGTAAAAATTGGGAGTGTGATAAAGAAAAGAAAAATTATAAGCAAATTAATATGACATTTTAAGATGTTTTTATTTATCAGTGATTTTACCTAAAATTTATTTGATAAAACTAAATGTATTATGAAACTCAAATTCTTTGTGGCTACACATAAGTGAATTTTTTTAAAGTCTTGTTTCGTCATTTTTTTTAGTTGTCTCTAAGTAATATTTTTCATTAATTAATAATATTTCTTTATCAGAAAGATAGATAGTTAAATTTTTAATTAATAAACATTTTTCTTTTGTACATCAGTGGGCTTTTTGTACCAATTCTAAATGCCAACAGCCATTTAACAGAAGATGAAGAGAGGGACGTTTTTCTGACAATATTTTTACGATATTTATTCAGCATATTGTGTTTTATGGGAGAAAATTCCCGCAAACCAGCTGATTATGATACGAAATGCTTACACAATCGTCATCAGGCCTCTTCGTTTCAGCAAGGTGATTGCAAAGAACGCCACCAGTCGAAGATTGTTAGCCGAATTTTGAATTAATAAACATTTTGCTTTTGTAAATAGGTGGGCATTTTTTCCAATTGTAAATACCTAACAGCCAATCGACAAACTATGAAGATAGGAAGATTGTTCTAATAGTATTTTTACGTTATTGCCCAGCATAATGTATTGCATTGGGGAAAATTCCCACTAACTAGCCTAATAATGATACGATATGCTTATGCAATTGCCATCAGGCCTCTTCGTTACAGAAAACAAAGATTGCAAAGAACGTCATCAGTTGATGATCAGGAAGATTGTGAGTCGAATTTGCTAGTTTCACATTTTGATTTTGTATATGGGTGGGCCTTTTGTTGCAATGGTAAATACCGAACACCCAATCAACAAACGATGAAGAGAAGACGTTTTTCTAATAATATTTTTATGGTATTTACCCAGCATAATGTGTTTTATGGGTTAAAATTCCCACTAACCGGCTGATTATGATACGAAATGCTTACACAATTGCCCTCAAGCCTCTTCGTTTCAGAAAGGTGATTGCAAAGAACGCCACCATCTGAAGATCAGAAAGATTGTTAGTCGAATTTTGAATTGATAAACATTTTGTTTCTGTAAATAGGTGGGCATTTTTTCCAATTGTAAATACCTAAAAACCAATCGACAAACTATGAAGATAGAAAGATTTTTCTAAGAGTATTTTTACGTTATTGCCCAGCATAATGTATTGCATTGGGGAAAATTCCCACTAACTAGCCTAATAATGATACGATATGCTTATGCAATTGCCATCGGGCCTCTTCGTTACAGAAAACAAAGATTGCAAAGAACGTCATCAGTTGATGATCAGGAAGATTGTGAGTCGAATTTGCTAGTTTCACATTTTGATTTTGTATATGGGTGGGCCTTTTGTTGCAATGGTAAATACCGAACACCCAATCAACAAACGATGAAGAGAAGACGTTTTTCTAATAATATTTTTATGGTATTTACCCAGCATAATGTGTTTTATGGGTTAAAATTCCCACTAACCGGCTGATTATGATACGAAATGCTTACACAATTGCCCTCAAGCCTCTTCGTTTCAGAAAGGTGATTGCAAAGAACGCCACCATCTGAAGATCAGAAAGATTGTTAGTCGAATTTTGAATTGATAAACATTTTGTTTCTGTAAATAGGTGGGCATTTTTTCCAATTGTAAATACCTAAAAACCAATCGACAAACTATGAAGATAGAAAGATTTTTCTAAGAGTATTTTTACGTTATTGCCCAGCATAATGTATTGCATTGGGGAAAATTCCCACTAACTAGCCTAATAATGATACGATATGCTTATGCAATTGCCATCAGGCCTCTTCGTTACAGAAAACAAAGATTGCAAAGAACGTCATCAGTTGATGATCAGGAAGATTGTGAGTCGAATTTGCTAGTTACACATTTTGATTTTGTATATGGGTGGGCCTTTTGTTGCAATGGTAAATACCGAACACCCAATCAACAAACGATGAAGAGAAGACGTTTTCTAATAATATTTTTATGGTATTTACCCAGCATAATGTGTTTTATGGGTTAAAATTCCCACTAACCTGCTGATTATGATACGAAATGCTTACACAATTGCCATCAAGCCTCTTCGTTTCAAAATGGTGATTGCAAAGAACTCCACCAGCTGATGATCAGAAAGATAGTAAGTCGAATTTTTAATTAATAAACATTTTGCTTTTGTACATAGGTGAGCATTTTCCTATTGTAAATACTGAATAGCCAATCGAAGGACGATGAAGAGAGGACGTTTTTTCTAAGAGTTGTTTTAGTATATCTACCCAGCATAAAAGGAAAAATTGAGAAAAAATGTGGGGAAATTCCCACTAAATAGCTTGATTATGATACGAATGCGTACACAATGGCCATCAAGCCTCTTCTTTTCAGAAAGCAGTGATTGCAAAGTACGTCACCAACTGATGATCCTGGGCCCTCTCCACGCTAGCTGTTATTTAAATTTTTGATAAATACATTTTATAAATATAGGCGATATATATGCATATATTTTAAATAGAGACAAATACATAAATTTATAAATATAGGCAATATATATACATATATTATATATATATATAGACAAAAACATATATTTATATTTCTGACGTATATCATAAACTTTGTCTAAAGAAATAGATTTTAAAATCTAATATTGTATGATAATTTAGAAGCATCAGAATTTTGAAGAATGTTACTGAATTTAAATAATATTTATTGAACAATATCTACTTCAAAGAGAAACCTAAATACACAATATATAATATATGTATTACCATGGTATTTTTTGAAAATTCCATATTAATTTTTCATCTAATTAATAGCATGAAAAATTATTAAAACTTGATTTTCTACTTATTATTTAATTATGATAATAATATTTGTTCTAAATTGAGAAATTTAACAAAACTCAAAAACCAACAAAGACATGATAACCCATCAGACATTTAAACAACCATTAAACCAAAATTTAGCCAATAGGAAATTATCTATGCAATAGTAAATAACATTGATTAAACAATATCCACTTGCAAAGAAAAATTTAAATACAAAATATATAATACATTTATTACAATGGGATTTATGAAAATTCCACATTAAATTTGCATCTAATTGCAATCCACATTAAAATATATAATACATTTATTACAATGGGCTTTATGAAAATTCCACATTAAATTTGCATCTAATTGATATTATTAAAACTTATTTTTATTCTTTATTTAATTGTCATAATAATATTTGTTCTAAATTGAGAAATTTAACATTTTAGTAGATACCAAGCAAGAAACTATCTATGCAATAGTAAACGATGTTAAAAATACAAAAAATACAAAATATACAATATATGTATTACCAGGGTCTTTGAAAATTCCATATTAAATTTTCATCTAATTGATGTTAGGAAAGGTTATTAAAACTTATTTAATTCCTACTATTAGTTCACACTCTCCTATATATATCTTGTTCAAATTTTCAATCGTTCATAAAATACTTTTTATTCATCCACTCAAGTTCAAATATATTTTTTGAACTTGTAGTGAAGGACACGTGATGTTAATACAGTTTTTTCAAATATTAATTCAGTAATTAAATGTAATTAATTAATTTTAGTTTTTTTTTTTTTTTTAGATTTAAGTTGCATGTATCTACCAATAGATGGCCCTAGATGTAAGAGAAAATTTTCAACTTTATTTATAAAGGAATTTCTGCAATATAGTGAAAAAAAGTAGGAATTGGCTTAAAAAAAAAATTTTTTATATTACTTGTTTTTCTATTTTTTATTTAAGTGTGACAATAATATTTGCTAAAATAATAAGCAATGATTTGCTAATAATTCGATATTTCAATATGCTCTATTCAGTAGATATCCACAAGAAACTATCTACGCAATCCATTACATTTAAAATTTAAGCACAACAGTTGGCACAAAAGAGAGTCTTCACTTTTTTTGACAAATTTGGGTCATCACCCTTTTTTCACCGGTAGTAAGGTAGTGGAACAGCAGCCTGGTACATCTTTCACCGATCGTTTAGTTGCGGATACCGAACGCGGTGACCCAAAACAACACTCGTTTCAGAAACCGAAATGAGAGTTTGCAGACGAACTGACATAACATTTGAATTTACTCATTTTTCACTCTGTGAAAGAGAAAATGAAGAAATCTAGAAATTTTTTTCTAGGTATCGTTGCCGTTGATATCAGTAAACGCGTGATGAAAATGACTGCTTTCACCACCTTTTTATTTTAGAATATACTGTTCGTTTCTAGTAGAAAGATATTGGTATTCCAGTGGTTTTCAGTAATTTGGTTGTAATTTAATTTTGATGAATTTCAGTTTCTAATTTGCATAAAATGTTTAAAATTCTAAGTTACAGAAATGAAAAACTTTTTCTAGGTATCGTTTATATTCGTATACCTGTTATGAAAAATGTCTGCAATCATTTTTAGTTTATACGGTTAGTCGTTTTTAAAAAGATGTTAGTATTCCAGTGTTTCTCCCAAATTTGATTTTACTTTGATTTTGAGGAATTTTAGTTCCTAATTTGCATAAAAATGTTTTAAAATTTGAAGTTAAAAAAATGAATAAATCTAAAACATTTTCTAGGTGTAGTTGTCTTTGAAAAATGTCTGCTTTCACCACCTTTTAATTTGTTAGAATATACTGCTAGTCGCTTGTAAAAAAGATATTGGTATTCTAGTGGTTCTGAGTAATTTGATTCTAATTTAAGTTTGATGAATTTCAGTTTCTAATTTGCATAAAATGTTTAAAATTTTAAGTTACAGAAATGAAAAAATCTAAAAATTTTCTAGGTATCGTTGATATTCGTAAACGTGTTATTAAAAATGTCAGCTATCATTTTTAATTTGTTAGAATTTACTGCTAGTCGCTTGTAAAAAGATGTGGGTCTTCTAGTGGTTCCCAGTAATTTGATTGCAATTTAATTTTGATGAAATCAGTTTCGAATTTTCATAAAATGTTTAAAACTTTAAGTTAAAAAAGTAAAGAGACGAAAATGAAGAAATCAAAAGTTTTTCTCCGTATCGTTGTCATTGATATCCGTAAACGTATGATGAAAGCTGTTTGCTTTCACCACCTTTAATTTGTTGGAATATACTGCTAGTCTCTTGTTGCCATTCTAATGGTTTTTCGTAATTTGATTTTTAATTTAATTTTGGTGAATTTCAGTTTCTAATTTGCACAAAATGTTTAAAATTTTGTGATAATAAAGATAGAAAAATGAAAAAATCTAAATTTTTCTAATTATCGTTGATATCCGTAAACGTGTGATGAAAAATGTCTGCTTTCATCACCTTTAATTTGTTAGAATATACTGTTCGTTTCTAGTAGAAAGATATTGGTATTCCAGTGGTTTTCAGTAATTTCATTTTAATGAATTTCAGTTTCTAATTTGCATAAAATGTTAAAATTTTCAAGTTAAAGAAATGAAAAGAGAAAAAGGAAAAAATTTAAATTTTTCTAGATATCGTTGATATACGTAAACGTATTATGAAAAAATGTCCACTATCCATTTTAATTTGTTATAATACACTGCTAATGGCTAGTAAAAGATATTGGTATTCTAATGGTTGTGCGCATTTTGATTGTAATTTAATTTTGAGGATATTAGTTTCTGATTTGCATAAAATGTTAAAACTTTAAGTTAAATAAATTAAGACAAAAAAATGAAAACATAAATTTTTTTTTTTTTTTTTATGTATTGTTGATATTCGTAAAAGTGTTATGAAAAATGTCTGTTTTCACCACCTTTAATTTTTTTTAGAATTTACTGTTAGTCGCTTGTAAAAAGATGTCGATATTTAAATGGTTCTCAGTAATCTGATTTTAATTTATTTTAGATGAATTTCAGTTTCAAATTTGCATAAAATGTTTAAAATTTTAAGTTAAGATAAAATAATCACTTTTTTTATTATTCACTTTATATAATTTTTTTCTAGGTATCGCTGTCGTTGATATCCGTAAACTTGTGATGAAAAATGTCTGCTTTCACCACCTTTGATTTGTTATATACTACTAGTCTCTAGTAAAAAGATATTGGTGTTCTAGTGGTTCTCAGTAATTTGATTGTAATTTAATTTTGATGAATTGCAGTTTCTAATTTGTAAACTCATGTTTGTGAAAATTGCAACACCATGAAGGACTTACGCGAGTGAGCTGAAATTTTCAGGAAATGCAAATTAGCGCATGATATGCAAATGATTAGAATTTCAATTCCGTAGCGCATGCGTATGCTGAGCAGTGCCTTCTGAACGGCGGATGGATCCGAATAAATAGACGGCTGTAGCGAGGCGTGTATGGTTATCGGTGGTTATCTGCTAGTGGTAAACGTTAGCTCAATCGTTACTTATGCCTCTTCGACGAAAGAGAACGAGATTTGAACAACTTGCAGAGTTTGAACGGGGAGAATCATCGGCCTTCGTGAAGCTGGATTGTCTTATCGTGCAGTAGCCGCTCGTGTGCAGAGTAACAGTAGCACAGTGATGCGTCTTTGGAAGCAGTGGACGGACGAGTGTCGGACAACTCGGAAATTAGGGAGTGTACCCCAAAATGTGATGTCAGCTCGCGATGATAGACACCTGGTCAGCATGGCGCTGACGGACCGTACAGCTTCCTCTAGACAATTGGCAGCACAGTGGTCAATAGCTACAGGTGTTTCACTGAGTGCTTCATCAATTCGTAGACGTCTGCTGCAGCGTGGACTGCGTGCAAGGACTCCTTCATACAGGATCCCTCTCACGCTAAACATCGCCGCCTGCGGCTTACAAATGGGCCGCTCAGCCTAGAGACTGGCGTGCTGATTGGCAGCATGTCGTGTTTTCTGACGAATCCCACTTTAATTTGTGGTACCATGATAGCCGCATTCGTGTCAGACGCTATGCCAGTGAACGCCACCTTCCGAAGTGCATTATCGAACGCCACAGTGGACGAACACCCGTTGTTATGGTCTGGGGTGCCATAGCATATCATGGACGAAATCAATTGCTAAGAATTGTGGGCAATCTGAACAGCAACCGGTACATCAATGAAGTTCTACAGCCCCAAGCTGTTCCCTTCCTTCAAAGCTTGCCAGGCGCTGTATTTCAACAGAGCAATGCCCGCCCTCATATCGCTAAGACTGTTCAATCCTTCTTTGCAACGCGGCAGGTACAGCTTCTTCCTTGGCCTGCGTACTCCCCGGATTGTAAAATATTTAAAATTTTAAGTTACAGAAACGAAAATATCAAAAACATTTTCTAGGTATCGTTAATATCCGTAAACGTGTTACGAAAAATGTCTGCAATCATTTTTAATTTGTTAAAATATACTGGGTATTCTAGTCGCTGGGAAAAAGATATGGGTATTCTAATAGTTGTTCACAATTTGATTGTAATTTGCTAACTTTGATGAATTTCAGTTTCTAATTTGCATAAAATGTTTAAAATTTTGAGTTAAATACGGAACTGAGAAAAACTAAAGAATCTAAAAAATTTTTCTAAGTATCGTTGATATCCATAAACGTGTGATGAAAAATGTCTGCTTTCACCATCTTTGATTTGTTAGAATCTACTGCTAGTCACTTGTAAAAAAAAAGATATTGGTATTCCAGTGGTTCTCAGTAATTAGATTGTAATTTAATTTTGATGAATTGCAGTTTCTAATTTGCATAAAATGTTTAAAATTTTAAGTTAAAGAAATTAATAGAGGAAAAAAGGAAAAACTGTTAGTATATATTGTTAGTCGCTTGTAAAAAGATATTGGTAATCTAATGGTTGATCGCAGTTTGATTGTTATTTATTTTTTGTGAATTTCAGTTTTTAATTTGCATAAAATAAAATTTTAAGTTAAGGCAGATAAAAAAATTAAATTTTAAAATTAAACATAATTTTTGTATTTTTTTATATATATAAATTAAAAATTATTTTGAAACTATTTTTTTAATTGAATCCGTTGTGAAAGTATTTATAAACAATTCAATAAAAAATGTTTTTAAAAACGTTTTTGCTCTATTTATTGGAAAACCATTTTTTTTAAAGAAAATGTTAAATGTTATTCAAAAGACAAAAATATGAAGAATGCAGTATAAAATAATTTCTGAACTTAAGAAATTAATTGAATTTTCCTAAAATCAAAGTCAGTCTTTAAAGTAATTAAAAAAATTAATTAATTTAAACAAATTATAAATTGTATTTTTATGTGAAACATTAATTATGTTCTTTAACGGTCAAATAAAATTAATAACCGAAAAATTAATAAAATACTTTATTATACACATTACATTAACTCTTCAATGTTAGGCCAATGATATTAAGCCAAATTATTACTATCTTTTTTTATGTTGAAATTATAAGGAAATTACAAAATTCCTCAAAAAAAATTTTTTTTTTTTTAATTCCACTGATTTTTTTGTGCAATCACTTTTAGCCTCGAATTATTAATCATCCATTTTAAAAAAAAACTTGTATGTTGACTCAATATGTGTTTTGAATAATTACTGAATGAGACATCCCGTGTAGTCATGGTCATTATTTTTTTACATATAAACATTTATTTTTATGTGTTAAAAATCGAATTACAAACTAAAAAAATTATTAATATTGTCAATTGATCAATTATTAATCAAATCAATTATTCAATTATTACTCATGTCAAGTAATATTACAATTCATGTCAATTAATCAATTATTACTCATGCCAAGTAATATTATAATTCATGTCAGTTAATCAATTATTAATCATGTCTATTAATCACATTTATTTGAAAATAGAAACTAAACTTTAATTTTAATTAAAAATAATTAATATAAATAGGAAATAAAAAAGTCTTATTAATTTTTTTATAAATAAGATATTTAATAAATAACATAGTTCGTAAATATTTTTCGACGACAAGGAAAATTCAAACTTTCCAATCATTAATCATCATAATTTCAATCATAATAATTTAAAATTTCATGTGGATTTAATATATTTTAATTGTTATATTTCAGCATCTAAAAATAATAAATACAAATCTGTTAGCACTTTTTGTAATTAAGTAACAAAAGGATAATTTTTACAAACTGAAAAGAAAATAAATTTTAAAAAATAAAAATAGATGCTTTAAAAAATATTTCCCCTTATTCTTTCTTTATCAAACATAAATATTATTAAATTTATTCTTATATTTTTATATTCCAAATAATTTAAATATCAATAATCAATATATCAATATATTAAAATGTTCAAATTTATTAAAATAAAACTTTTATAATTTACTAAAATCTCTACTAAAAATGTTCATATAACTTCATTAAGAACTTCAAAAAAAATCATTTGCTTTAACACACTAAAAGAAAAATTATACTAGCCCAATGTCATTTTCTTTCGATTATTTCTTATTTTGAATGTGCATCGCCATGATTATGATTCCATAATTAATATTAAAATGACCATTATGAATTGACAAATTACACCATCATTTGAATAGACAATTCAAATGGGAATGAGGCATTTTTTATAAATGATTTAAAATCAATAAGAAATTCATGTGATTTTTATCATTAATTTTACATCATTTATTATAAAAACCAAAGCAAAAATTATGAAAAAAATAAATAAACTCTAGAATTTTTTTATGAAAAAGTTCTAAAAACCAATTATTGTCATATATAACAAATAATTAAGAATTAGTTTTAATATGAAAGGGCGACAAAGAAAAAAATTTTTCAAGTCAATTATTACGTTATGGAACAAATAATTACACATTAATTGTGCTGTACGAGGATAATAAAGAAAAGTATTAAATGCTATATTGAATAATATTTTAACTTTAATTGTTATACAAAATATTAATTATTGTATTACTTAAAATTCCCAAAAATAAACAAATTTTATAACATACATAATAATATATTATAAATAATATAAAAATATTACTATAAAAATTACTTAAAATTTCTAAATCTGTTTTATTTAAAATTGAGTATCATACAAAATAAATTCTTTGCACAAATTTCTTTTTCTTCGTACTAAGAAAATCTTTTCAATTAAAAAGCGATAAAATTCTTTTTTAATTACCAACAAATCATTCATTTCCAAAACTTTTCTTATAATAAAGAAAAAAATTATCATAAAAGAATTTTAAAAATAAATAACAGCAAATTCACTTTTATTATGTACATGCAGCAATCAAATGTTAATTTCTGTATTGCATAATAATATTTTAAACTGATTTAATTGCTTGTAAATTATGCTTTACACTTATAATTTCTACTTTTTTTTTTTATTTCATTTCCATACATAAAGTACCCATTATGCTGAACTTTCTACTGTTTTGTTCATAAATTATTATTAATTAAACTATTATTAAAAAATTTATTCTATTTAGAACAACAAAATTTTCAAAATATATTTGACGATGACATAAAATTTTTAAAATATTAATTAATACTATGCTACAGGTAATTGTAAACTAGCAGATAACTAAAATAATAATAATAAATAAATTAATAATAATAGAAATAATGAACAACAAACTACTAATCTAATAACAAATAATAAAAAACTAATAAATAATAATATAATAAAAAAATTAACAATATAATATAAAAACTAAAATAATAAATAAATAATAGAAATAATAATCAAAAATTAATAATATAATAATAAATAAAAAAAAAATTTTTAACTAATAAAAACGAATAAAATAATAAAATCTAGTAATATAATATAAAAACTAAAATAATAAAAAAAAAAACTTAATAATAATAGAGATAATAAAAGAAACCAATAATAAACAAACAAATAATAATAATAATAAATTATAGCATAATAAAAAATTAACAATATAATATTAAAACTAAAATAATAATAAAAAATAATAAAATAATAATAGAAATAAAAAAGCTCACAAAATAACTAATTTATTAAACCATTAATACTTTTAAGAAATTATTATTAATGTTTTTACAAAAAAAAAACTAATAATAAAACTAAACTTTATTTCAAAACATTATTTGGGCCTTAATGCAAAATAAAGGAATAAAAAAATAAATATCAATTTTAACTAACACATACTGCAATACTTTACTCAGTCACAACAGCACGTAGGCTCAGAGAATCGCTCAATATACCTGAAGAGATTCGCGCACGATTCACTGCTAACAACACAATGAGGAACAACACTATTTCGGGGTTATGATTCCGTATTCAAATGCAGGCCGTCATTAAGCAAAAATAAAAAGAAAATAAAAAAACAACACAATGCACCACGTGCGACCGCTTCTTGCACAACACCAAAGAATACCTAACCACAGAGAGAGAAAAAGAACAGAACCTTTCTTCCCCCCTTAAACGAAACCTGTTGAATTAAGCCTGTAGCTATTCCTAATAGATCTACCTCCATGTTACGTAAGGATTTTTTTTAAATTTATTATTTGTTTTATTTTGTTGGAAAATTCTAAGAAGTAATGAAAAAAAAAAAATAGTTTGATTTGGTTCGTCGAATTAGATGTAGGATCGTGGCAATCATTTGTGAAATTCGATCCATTATTTTAAATAAATCGAAACAGAAGAAGGCTTCACGATTTTTAATTATTTATTTTAAATTATTTTTTTTTAATTTTTGAAATTGAATCTATCGAAAAGGAGATTGAACGTTGTGTATTGTAAATAATAGTTTGTTTTTTTAATGATTTAATGAAAAAAATTTTCTTTGAAAGGAATTAATGAATTTTGAATATTTATTTAAGCTAGCATGAATTAGAAAAAAAAAGTTTTAAACAATAGAATTACACAAATTTTATAAATAATTTTAAAAAGAATATTTAATTAAAAAATACATTAATTTTGTTTTTATTTATGCAATTAATTGTTTAAGTGTTTTACAAAAATAATTATTTCATAACATAAAGTAAAAATTTGTACATTCAAAACTGAAAATATAATTGAACAAAATATTTATATTTCTTAAAATCTATTTTTTTCAAACTCAAAAAAAAAAATAAATAAATAAAATAAAACTGTGATTAAAGGTTTTTTTAATTTTAAATTTCCTATTAAAGCTATTTACTTAGATAATTTATATAACTTATTGGCTTAATAACTTACAAGCTTAATAACTTACTATATATAACTTATTTAACTTTCTATTTAAATAACATCTTTAAGACATCCTTAAACAGAAAAATATCACGCAGTCAGTCATTTGTTATGATCAATGATTAGCTATTGATAAACATTATTTTGAATTAAAATCGAACATTATAATAGAATATTATTATTATTATTAACGTAGAATATTTTCAGTTTATTATAATAGAATATTTTCAACGCCAATCTGAATTACACACAAAACTTCTTTTTATGATGTTAGAATTAAAAAAATTACTATTATAAGAATGTATCAAATCCGTAAAAATGAAAAGAAAGTGGAAAATTTGTAAACTCAAACACATTTTAGTGCCCTAAATTCTTCAATTTCAGGTCACAACTCTCCAGGAAGTTGTAAAGCTTTTGAAATAAAAAAGAAATAATTAAAAAAATGTGAAAATAAAGATTTCATTGATGCAATCTTTAAAAGATTATCTCTTACGCAACTTTCTAAATACTTTCATTTTTTTTCGAGGAGGCTATATGCATTTTATAAATGTTCTCAATCGAATAATTCATTTATAATCAAACATTTCTAAAAACGACAGTAAAATCTGATTTTTTTTTATTTTATATTTAAAAATAGTAAATTTGCACGTAACTATTTATGTTTATAAAATATATGTTTCAAAAAAATTTATTATTTTCATGCAGAAAAGTTTTTTTTTTTTCAACTCCTTCTATTAGCTCACACTCTCCCTATATATATCTTGTTCAAATTTTCAATCGTTCATAAAATACTTTTTATTCATCCACTCAACTTTCAAATACATTTTTTAAACTTGTAGTGGATGACACTGGATGTTAATACAGTTTTCTCAAATATTAATTCAGCAATTAAATTTAAATAATTATTTTTAGTTTTTTTTAGATTTAAGTTGCATATATCTACCAATAGATGGCGCCAGATAACTTAAAAGATAGAATGAAAATTATTTATAAAGGACTTATTGCAATATAGTGAAAAAAAAAGTAGGAATTGACTTTAAAAAAAAAATTTTATATTACTTGTTAAATTTTTTTATACTTTAAACTTTTCTCTTTTCTCTTTTTCTTTTTATACTCAAACAAACTCAAACTATCAAAACTTTTTTCTCTTTAGTTAGTTTTAAACAACATTATACCTCAAAATTGATGTATTGGCTTAGTTTATTTGTTTATTTATTAATTTTTTTCTCTCAAATAGTATTAAAAACAACAAAAGATAACGAAAATTGATTATGAAATTTTTCAAAAACTGTTTCTTTAAATTTTAATTCCATGTGCAGAATTATCAAATACATTACAAAAATATGCGCATAAAAAATCATGTATATTTTGTGATTATGGTAAAAGCCTCAATAACTGTTATGATAAAAAAAGAAAGCTGAATTTTGCACGTAAATAACAAAAATTGTAAAATATTTATTAATACATATATCATTATTCATGGTATAATAATACATTTGAAGACATATATGAGATGAAAAAATTCTTCAATTTTGGTCTTTAGAGTACCTTAATTGTAGAAAATATTTATTATTACACGTATCATTATTCAAAGTATAATAAAATAATTGCAGATATAATATGCGATGAAAACGATTCTTCAATTTTGGTACTTTTAGAATACCTTAATTGTAGAAAATATTTATTATCATACGTATTATTTATTATTATAAGTATTAAATAATAAAACATTTGAAGACATAATATGCGATGAAAAAAATTCTTCAATTTTAGTCTTTTTAGAATACCATAAATTCAAATATCTATCTAAACTTTTTTCCAAACATTTTCTGTATTTTTTCTCGTTTTATTAGTAAACCTAGAAATATATATATTTTTTTACTTCGTAATCTTTAACACTATGATTTATTAAAACCTTTGATCATTTTATACTGATTTGCATTAGCAATTTATGGTTAAAATTTTGTTGTTTTGATTAGTTAGAAGATTCCCAATGATGAAGATTTTGAATACGTTACTTTTTTTATGTTTCTTTTTTTTTTTTTCCTGATATTTGTGAATAATCCAGTTTTATTTTCTAAGAACTTGCAACCTGTTGGGAGGTTCTAAGAATCATTTCACATTTGCATATTTAATTAGTACCTGGAAAACATTCCGATAACTTTTTTTTTATTGTAGAAGGTTTGACCTAATAACATTATTAGTGTTAACGTATTAATTATATTATTTTATTATTAATTATTTAAAATGTTTAAAATAGTAACGGGCCCTCACATATGAAATACCTTTATTATTTTTTATCTTTTAAACTAAAATATTTTGTTGCTTAAATATAATAAAATTCCTTATGAAATGCTTGTAGTTTTAATGTCAATATCATTTCTTATATTACTTTTAAGAACTTAGTAAATATTCAGAAAAACAGCCAGGCAACAATCCATATTGAACTTAATTCTGATTATTATTAATTCAGTGGTTTAATGGTAACGTGTGCAGTTAGCATGCAGGAAAGAAAAGTTAGCTTGATACGAATCTACTAACAGTGTCCGTTAGAGTTACCATGCAGGAAAGGTTATCTTGGGTACGAATCTACTCATCGTGTCCGTTGCAGTTAGCATGTAGGAAGGATAGGTTAGTTTGGATACGAATCTACTTACGGTATCTGTTGCAGTCAGCATGCATGAGGGATATGTTAACTTGGATAAGGTGTCCGTTGCAGCGGGCAGATTAGCATGCAGGCGGGATAGATTAGCTCGGATAAGAATCCACTGAAGAAGTCTATTAAAGTTAGCCTGCAGGAGGGATAAGTTAACTTGAATACGAATCTACTAACGGTGTCCATTTCAGTTAGTATTCAGAAGCGATAGATTAGTTTGGATACGGTGTCCGTTGCAGTTAGCATGCAGGAATGAGATGGCTTGAAGAGGGACAACGAGTATAAAGTATCTCGCCTTGGTTTATTAGGTTGTTTGGTAGAGATCGATGGATCCATCTATGTTCAAACAAAAACCAAATTTAGTTTCTGAAAGATTCAAAATTCCTTTTAAAACTTTTATACAACAATTGGACATTTTTGTTATTCCGATAACAATTTAATTATTTTTTCCAGGTGAATTAAGAATTATTGCATGTGACATTTTTCTGAGGATTCACAAAAAAAAAAAAAATTAGCATTAGAGGAAAAGATATTAAATGTGGCGAAATTCATAATGGGAAATTATATCAGCTGATCCAACAGACCTTTCTTTTTCACGACCAGCTGATAGCAAAAAGGAAGCTCTCTCTTTTATTATACTGGTTAGATGAAAGCTCTCGCTTTTATTATACTAGTTTCAATTACTATTATTCTAAATTCTTTTTAATAATATGCCTTTCAGTTATTTAAGCAGGAAAACTCAAATGAAAAATATTTAACTATTATAGTGTTAATGAACACCCTTTTATTTTAATCCACATTTTTTTTTATATATATTTTTAATACACTTTTATCTTACTTTTTTAGTTTTCCTAATTTTTATTTTTACAGCTTATTAAATTCGATTCAAATTGCTATTAAATTTAAATTAACTAAAGGATCCTAAAATATTGCGTTTTTTTTTTATTAAATTCCTAAAAAATGAGCTCATCAAATAAAATAAGCCAATAACTATTCCAATTTTTATTTTCTTCTTAATTTTAGTTGATATTTTATTTCATCAATATACACTGGAGAGAAAAATTAAAGGAACAACCATAAAAAGGAGCTTTAAGTTAATTTTATTAAGTGGGTTGCAATTAAGGATTGCAATACCGGTATACCGAGATACCGAATACCGGTATTTTGAGCCATTTGTACAATTTTGCAATACCGGTATTTACAAGTTTAAATACGTTTTTTCGGTATTTACTAGAAATTTAGAAATCTTATCTGTGAAATTCTTATTCTATAACTTCTTATTCTATTCTAAACAAACTTATCCACATTCAGAACAATTCGGTACAGTTATCGAAGATTATGATGACAGTTAATGTCGATAGTGAAAAGGAATTGTCACTTGAACAAAAATTAGAATTAGCGATAACTAAAAAAAAATTTCAATAAACAAAAACACAATACAGAAATCAGCTATATCCAAAATAATCCGACGAGAAATAGATTTATTTGAAGAGGAGGGATTTACAGGTAAATACCTGGAAAAAGTATATCGCACATTGCTAACAGTACCACCCACTAGCATAGATGCTGAAAGAGCGTTTTCGACAGCTGGTAATTTTTGCACAAAATTATATTCCAGGCTTAATGATAGTACAATTGATGCATTATGTTTTTTAAGATCACAATTCAAAAATTTGTAATAGCACCACAGACTGAATAGGGATATTTACACTTTTTGTGATTTAAGTAAATAAGATGTTCCTTTAATTTTTTGCGATTCTTTATATACTGTTATAATTTATATAATTTATATGTTACAATTTTTTGTGATTCTTTATATACTGTTATAATTTATAAGTTACAATTTTTTTGTAATGTTTACATTCTCTAATAAAACTGACAAATAAAACAAAAAACACCTGTGTTTTCTTCCTTTTTCTAAAATTTCTTCTACCGGTATTAAGATCTAAAAATATCGAATACCGGTATTGAACTTTTGGTCCGATATTGCAATCCCTAGTTGCAATAAAAGGTGATTGATTGGTAAGTCAATGCCAACGTTATCACATAGTCCAATGAATTTCACCTTCGCTACAGAAAAATAGACAAATTTTTGTGCGGTTCCATCGGCACTTGTTAAAAGGATTGCACGTGGGTGATCTGAAGTCAAACTGGAAGCATTGTACCAGTAGTTGGATAAAACTTTCGCTTGTATTAAGTGGAATATGGCATTCAGAATGCATTTGAAGGATTGTGAGAAACGGCATGCGATAGGTTAGAATGGAAGCTGGATAGACCCTGGCAGGAATCTGTAGTCAAAAGCGTCATGTCAAGAATCTGGAAACGGTTTAAAGACACTGGTAACGTGAACAGACAACCAGGTCAGGTCGAAAACGTGTCACAGCTGACTCTTAGGATCGTTATTTGGCAATGATTACTAAAGGGAACAGGCAACTGACATCAGTTCAGATTGCAAAGGAGATCCCTGAAGCAACAGGAACTCGAATATCCAGATTTACTCTGTGACAGGCTGCATAAAAGAGAGAATTATGGAAAGAAAACCATGATTTGTATTCCATCAACTCCAACAACGCAATGTGCCTGGTTATAGTGGTACAGAGATCCTCGTGATTGAATTACTACGGACAGGAGCCAAGTTCTCTGTACCAATTAATCCCGATTTTGTTTGAAGAGAGATTCCAGATGTGTTTCAATATAGAGGGATAAGAAACATTCAGCATCAGCGAACATCCGTGAAAGGCATCAATACAAAAATTGTATAATCATGATACGGGCGGCAATATTCTGAACGGCCACACTGATATACACATTTTTACCAGGGCAACTGTGGCTTCTGAAATATACAGAGATCAGGTCCTTGATCTTAATGTCTAGTTGTTTCGGGGTGCAATCGGTAATAACTTATACTTAATGGACGATAATGCTGCACTAGTGAATGCTTATCAGAATGGCGAATGGAGTGGCCCCTATATTCTCCGACTTTAAAATTTGACAGAACATGTGTGGGATGTACTGTGACGTCGACTTCATCTCGGCAACCCTCCCCAAACACTCTCCAGGATTCAACGTGCTATTCATCTTGAATACGCTTTGTTACCGTAAGTACTTCTGAGTAATCTATTACACATTACAGAAAATCGCTGTAAAGCTTTCATTTCGGTCAAGGGTGACCACATACCTTATCTTTGTCTCTAAAAAGTTGTAATAGTAACATTTAATCTTCTCCTTATATCACATATCAGTAAATTTATGTAAATTATGTAACGTAATGTAAATTTAAAAACGTACGTAAATGTAAATTTATGTAAATTTATTTTTTGCTTAAAAGGTAGTTCTGTATTTTTGCATATTTGTCAGGCATGACAAAATAAAAAATCTTGTGCAAGTTTCATGTTCTTATTTGTTTATTTATTCAAGTCAGAGAAATTTTTATAGTTGTTCCTTTTAATTTTTATCGCCCGTGTATATAGTTATTATTTAAGTGTACAAATAGTCTCATTTTGTTTAATATTTATAATATATGCAAATCCTCGTACCTACGCATTATTTTCTTATTTAATACGTTTCGAGAATTTGGGAAAATCCCCTAATAGTATGTTATTTGTAAAAGAAATTTTTCATGCTAATAAAGGAAAATCCCCCATATAACATATCATTTTTATAACAAGTTTCGAGGAAATAAAAATCTGCTAATAAACTACTCAAGAGAGCTTTTAAAAGCAAAGATCATCCTGTTCAATATTTTTCCTTAGATCGAATAAATCCTACTAAATTACCAATTTTAGAATAAATTTATTTAAAAATATCATTTTGTCATTTATTAAAAACATTATTTTAGCCATTCATTAAAAATATTATTTTGCCATTTATTAAAAACATTATTTGGTCATTTATTAAAAACATTGTTTTGACATTTTTAAACATTATTTTGTTATTTTTTTAAAAATCGTTTTGCATTTTTTAAAAAGAAACGTTTTGCCATTTTTTTTTTAAAAATAACAAACATTGTTTTGTTATTTAGAAAAGGCATTTTGCGTTTTATTAAAAGATTATTTAATATTTATAAATATTTATTTCACTGTGTGAATATAGGGGAAAACAGTGAAACGCTATTTCACTGCGTTTATCTACCACAATATGCTTAAGTTGCTTTCGAGTATATATTATAATTGAAACCTTTTTAAAGAAATATGTAATATTTCTTTTTTAAATTAGTATGCAACTCTGAACTACTACTGCTAAAATTTAAAAATTTAAAGAATTTTACATCATGTTCGATTTTGGTTTGCCTTAAAATGCTTAATGACGATATAGTGTTTCTGACAAATTTAAAAATATCTAATTTTACTTTTTATAAATTATCTTTTTATTGAATATAATTCTCTTACAAAACGCTAATTTTAAAACTTTTAAAACTTAATCCTTTTTTTTTTTTCGTAATACATCTTTGTTTTATCCAATACAAATTCTTATAACACAGAATTTGTTCAAGAATTTTGATTACAAATATAATACAGAAGATATAATTACTAACAAAACTATCTTTATATTCCAAATAAGTTAAATAGAAAAGTAAAAATTACAGATAACGATTACCTAAATTATAATTGTGAATTTTAATAATTAAAATAGCCAATTATAAAAAATATTGTTATAAAAGCAAACAAAATTATCAAAATTAATCCTTCTATAAAAGGCAGTAATTTTAATTTATGTGAAATGAAAGATATATCCTTTCTTAAATTTGTTTAAAATACAATAAAGGCATCTTTCAGTTACACTGCGTAAAAAAAATAGAAGGACAGTGTTTTTTTGCCAATTAATATCTCTTATTTTCTCCTAACTACCAGATATTTATGCAGATTTAGTTTAATGACCCTTTTTTTTTCATTTTAGGCAAAAATTAAACATCTACCATTAATATTAATAATAAAATTAGTATATATAATTTCCGATGCTTAAAAAATGTAGGACACTTGCTAATATATTTAATTTAGTGAGTTGTTCTTTAGTTAAATTGTGATTTTGTACTTTGTTTTATCCTTTTCTGTCAAAAATCTAATTTGTTTAAAAGTTACGCTGTTTCTCCGTTCTCAGAAATGCCTAAAGGAATATCTTTGAACGATTTTCAAAAAGGCCAAATTTCCGCATATCAAAATGATGGTAAAGGTGTCACAGAGATTGCTCGATTGTTGCAGGTGAACCCCAATACAGTTTCAAATTTTATCAGAAATCCTTATAAAAATGGAAAGAAAAAGAAGACTGGTAGACCGAAAAAGTTAACACCACGTGATGAAAGAAAACTTGTTCGTGTGCTTAAGAAGAACAAAGGAAGTCTTTCAAAGGCAAGAAATCAAGCAGGACTTAATCATGTGACGAAACAAACAGTTTACAACTATAATTAAAAGAACTAAAAATTCATTTTCAAAAACGGAAACGTCATCCTAAGTGGACACAAGCTCACATTGATAACCGTTTAGCGTGGGCTAAGGACACATGTCCTGGACTACAGAATGGACTTCTGTGATATTTTCCGATGAAAAGAAATTTAACTTAGACGGTCCAGACGGATATCAGCACTATTGGCATTGTCTGGGGAATGAAGACGAATACTATTCAACACGACAAATGGGAGGAGGGAGTTTAATGGTTTGGTTGGCTGTTGGATACGGAGGAAGGACAAGTCTGGTTTTCTTAAATGGTAGGCAAAAACATACAGACTACCTTCAAGTGCTGAATTCCGAGTTTCTTCCTTATGGCTCTGACTTGGGGGTGAAGAGTGGAAGTTTCAACAAGACGGAGCTTCCATTCACACCGCGACTGAGTCAAAAAATTGGTTCCTAACAAATAATGTGGATGTTTTACCGTGGTCAGCCAAAAGTCCTGACCTTAATATAGTGGAAAACATCTGGGCAATGCTAGTTCGTCGAGTTTATGATGATGGAAGGCAATTTGATTCGCTAACTCAGCTTCGAGAAGCATTGAATGACTCGTGGGACAATTTTTCTCAAACAGAAGTTCAATCTCTATACAATTCACTTACAAACAGAATATTTGAAGTTATAAAGGCCAATGGGAAGAACATTCCTTATTAAAATCACTATTTTTTTCATTCATTATAATGCTGCCTTCAACTTTTTTACAAAGTTTCAAAAAAGAGAAACTATTTTTGTTGCCATTAATATTTTATGTTTGAATATCATAATTCTGATGTTAAAATTGTGTTTTTAAAATATTTGTAAAATGTTTCTAATAAAATTTTTAGTAAAAATAAAAATATTTTTCGGTTATTGTTACAAAATCAAGTGTCCTTCTACTTTTTCTACGTAGTGTACGATCATGCCTGTTCTTGGTTATAGCTGACAATGAAGTAATTCTAGAGCAATTAGATGCGTCTAAATTACTTGTAAAATCTATTGTTGTTGGATGATATAAGATAAAGGTAAGGTCAGGTAAAAAGAGTTTATTTTAGGTCAAGACTACAATAAAGACACGAAACCAACATATTTATTATTTACAAATAAAAATATTATTAAAGGCTTACAGCAGATTACCTTATAAATTTTGTGTCCTAACAATAGAACGTAACAAATTTAGGTCATTGACAAAACTAGCATCAAATTCTTTTATGGCTGTTATACGATGAGCTTCGCAGAAAACAACGCATCTGTAGCTCCATGAACGACAAATCCATGATCGCATTTGCAATTTAAATGTACATGTGCCACCAACATAAAAATCTCCCAAACTTTTAAATGCAAGCGAATATCATTGGTAAAAGAACAAAATTTTTAAAAGAAATCATGGTACAACTTGTATACGATTTGCTTCAAAGAAAACAATGCACTTGAAGTTTTATGAAGTACAAACATTGTAATTTAAATTTATACGAATCTCCAATAGAAAAGTCCTAAAATGTTTATTATTGATGCACAATAGATTAAAGATAAAAAAAACTTTTAAAAAGGCTGTGGTAATATAGCATGTTGATAATCACAGATTTAAACTAGTCTTGTATAATGCTTCGTTATAAACTACAAATAAAATTAATTTTAGTAGCAAAAATCAAGCTTTAAGTATATTCTGTTTTTAAGATAATCAGCAACACGTTCATCCTCTTATACCTTCATAATTAAAGTAAGATTTTTTTGTGTTCTAAATGATTTTTGATTTTAAAAATATTAATTTTCATGTATAGAAAAGATATCAGATTTCAAACCGCTTTAGTCTCACTTTCCAATTTATACAGCTATTAGAAAAATATCTTTCAATCAATTGTTTTCAATGGTCCAATGAATCATTTCTGTAACCCTCTACTTCCCTTTCCTAATAGACTTATTATTACTATATATTATGAGGATCAAGTTTTCATTCAGACATTTAGAGAGATACACTTTAGTATCAAACGTAGCAGATACAAAGACATGCCTTAGAAATTCATGATTAATCAATACGATATAGTTTTCAATCAATTATTGCCGTTTCTGGGATTTTTATCGCTATTGTGTTCATTTCTTCTTCTTCATTGGCGCAACAGCCCCATGGTGGGACAAGGCCATTTGCCTTCTGACAGATTTCGAGACGGGAGATATTTTTCTTTTTACGGGATGATGGCCCATCAGCCTAACGGTCTATAGTCATATTACACCGAGACCTACGTTTTAAAAGTGGATTCCGAACCACTACAAATATCCATGGCACCGTTGGGATTAAACCTGAAAACCTATCGCACCGAAAGCCAGAGCTCTAATCACTCGACCATCAGGTCCACTTGTTTATTCAAAATTTTTAAAAGTAAAATTAACAGAAAGAAAAACATTATTTTTTGTATTTTTAATGCATATTTACTTAATAATACATCAAACCAAAATTTATTACTATTATTTTAATACGAAAGATTTAAATGTTTCATAAAGAACAAGCATAAGCAATTCTTCCAAAACTTTATATCGTTTCAAATATTAAATAATTATGTACACAAAATACAAAAATTAAATTTAATTAGCTTAATACGAACAGTAATTGCGTTAAAAGTCCATTAAAATTACCATTACATTTCTGTTTAGTACAGACTAACGTATTAAGACACTTCGAGGGACCTAATGGCCGAGTAACTAACACTCTGCGCGTCCGAGCTAGTCCCGGTGATGCCATGGATGTTTGTAGTGTATCGGAATGCACTTTAAACCGTAGTTCTCAGTCTAATATCACAGTAGAGCGTTGGGTGTAGAGTTGACAACCCTACCCCGTTAAAAGAAAGCATCTCTTCGAAATCGACCAGTAGGCAGACTGCCTTAGCCGACCATGGGGCTGTTGCACTGATGAAGGTATTGTTAATGTTGTGAATCGATTTAATGAAGCACACAAATTAAAAATAATTAAGCAATGTAAAATAGGACTTGCATAAATCAATTAACGTGGTAGCAAACTCATAGAGCTGTTAGTGGTCATCAAATAAAGTAGAAAAGAACAAATATTATGGAAGACAATTTCATTATGAAATCGAGTTTTCTGCAGTTTGTGTGTGTGTGTGTGTGTCATATAAAATCATACATGTGTAAAAAGAAATAATTAACAAATTTCTATCCAAAAATCTAAATTAAGCAAAAAAGAGATATTTATTTAATTGATAGTATTGAAATTAATAACGAATCAAAATTAAATTTAATTTGTAGGACTCTATCTTACATATATCTATCTGAAAAATTCTTAAAATGAAAATCACATCTTATTTTCTTATCTTCAAAATATGCATTAAATAAATGTTAATCTATCAAGATTTTTTTAATATATTAAAAAATAATCAAAGAATAAAATTTTTTTAATTGAAAAAAAATTTTTTTTTTATAGAAATCTTTCTCAAGATAAATTTTTGTTATTTTAAATTTTATCAATCAATTTAAATTTTATCAATATTTAATGATATATTCATACATGGCACCAATTTCTGTAAAATCTGTTTGATACGTTTTTAATACTATTATTTTCATTCGAGAATTTCATCATCGTAAAAGATACATAATAATTTAATTATTCATTCTTTAAATTAAACATTTCGTAATAAACAGTTCAATGTCTTGTTTGAAATTATACTTTTTCTGCATATATTAACTATCATTCTAATTAAATCATCACGTTTAGTTTCAAATTAATATATTTCTTTGTTTGTTTTTAATTATTTAAATTACAGCTTCAAGATAATGAATGCCGATTTGAATATCGATATAAATCAATTAAAACGTGATAAGAATTTTAAATTAAACCCAATGCAGTTTAATATTAATATTAATCAGGCAAACAAGTCAAACTTTCCAATAAATATAAAAGCCTTGCATCATACATTAACATCTCCATAGATGAATTACTTAATGAGAAGGAAATGAATTAATTTTTAATTTAATCAGATTTTATTCATTTATACCATTATAAGTTTATCGACCTCAAGAAAGTCAGGGAAAAATGAATGTACAAAAAATAATGTCCACATATATATGGTCATTGAATTTCATTAAACGGTTTACGTCTTAAATAATTTAACGTAGACTGCTCAAAACAATTAGGGTATATTGTGAGCTCTGTATGAAATAACCGTATAATCGACAACTTTTTTTAACAAACATTTTTAACAAAAGGAAATAGAAGAGGTTAAAAAGATGTATTATAACATTTTATGAAATTGAGAATATGCAAATATTCTTTGACGTCGAAAAATATGCATTTATATAATGTGGCAAAAACGGCCCTGCAACATTTCTTCTGTAAGAGGAGATTAAATACAAAATCGAACATGCGTTGAATATTTTTAATAGTAATTAACTGTAATATTTGTGGTAATTAATAGTAATTGCTATGTCTTAGCAAGATGAATTAGCAGAATAGGTAACCTGGATACCCATCAGTTGTTTAGGGGGCAGGGTCAATAGCGGAAGCATTAGGAGTTTTGCAAAGTGTAATTCCCAGACAATGGAATCGATTTTTGGAAACTGCAAATGTTCGTAGAAGGACAACACAACAACAAAGACAACACAACAAACAACAACGAAGCAACAACACAAAATGAGGGTCTATATTTACATCAACGGTCAGAAGAAAACGCACTATAAACGACACTTTCTTGAAACAGTATCTTCAGAAGGTCTACTGGTACCAGAGTTTCGAATCAAACTATTCGAAATAGCATGGGGTTTGTATGTTCTCAAAATATGGTTTGTGTTTCGTTGGCACAGGCCACTGTGCTGCTCTCAGAAAGTGTGCACAGGGGCATCTCAAATGAGGACGAGTGAGTGAAGCAACTGTCCACTTTAGTGTACAACCTGACAATAGGCTGATTCTCATCTGGAAAGAACCTGGTACACGGATTACCCCTGCATTTATCCATGAAAATGTCCGATTTGGAGGAGGTGGAGTGAGGGTCTAGGCCTATAATTCTATCAATGGGCGCACCGACCTGCTTATTATAAGGAATGAAACATTGATAGCTCAGCGACATAGTTCCTCAGACTTATCGTAATCCTTTACGCTGCAACAATCAAGAATAAATTCATTCTCAAGGATGAAAACGCCAGGCCTCATCATGCTTAGCTAGTGAACAACTTCTTATTTGACGACGAGAATCCTTCGAATGAATTCGAATGGATAACATATTCCCCCAGACATGAACTCAATAGATAATGTTTGAGAGATTCTAGGGAAAAGGGTTGTTAGTCGCTTAGAAACAATTAGAACACCCCCAGAAAGAATTTGGCAGTTGGAAATCTCTCTTCTACAGAAGGTAGAGAGAATATCCCAGTCTCTCATTGATATCCTCATTGATTCCATGTCTTGTGCGTGACATTGGTTTTTGTCAGGGATACCATATCCCTTATTGAAACTCTTTTTGTATCCGAGAAATCACATTTTTGTTTGTTTGTTTGCATAATATGTATAAACTGCACATTTTATTATTATTATTTTTTACCGTTCGTGTTCATTCGTTTCTTATATCTTAAAATACATCATATATCATATATATACTCGTACACCATATGTCAGTCACCAAAGTATTTCTTCATCCACAGTTTATACTCAAAATCATAATATTCTCTAATCGATTTTAGCTGTATTTATATTTCTTTTATATTTTTTTTTTGACAAATGCAGTGATATAATTCATATAATTTTGTCACAAAATATTGGAGGAGTTTTATTTAAGAAAATATTACAACTTTTAGGACAGTTTTTGTACACTCGTTACAAAATTTGCGAAACAATATTATGACACATACTGAAATGTTATCCGTGTTTGCACACATTTTTTCGCATTGCTGAGGAATTTTATTATACATAATTCTCCAACATTTTTTCTCCTTTTTAGTTGAAATGATTTTTATTTTCAAAATATTAAGCACACATATGTCATATGTCAGTGTCCATGATGAAGTTAAAGTTAGTTCCTTAATTATATTCAAATCTTTGTCTACCCAAGTCTATTAAAGAGGTTCTGAAATCTCATAATCTGATATACAAGTGTAATGTAGATGGTATTTTATGTCTTCAGTTATTTTACTAGTTTTTTTTAAGGTATTTAAAGAGTCTCTATAACAAAAGATCGTAAAAGTGAACAATACCAGACGCTGGAAGTTTAATACTTCCTTTGCTGACTATCATCAGTAACTTTCCATATTCTTAAAAATGGCGCGTAAACTATTTTCTATGGTTTCGATATTGTGAAATTTCAAAAGAAAATGTTTTCATGACGTTCAAACTGGAAATGGCGTCATAATAATTGAAAATACGTGAAAATATTTTATTTATTTTGCAACTTGCATCATAGTTAAAATATTGATGAGAAAGAAGATGTGAATCGTCAAAAAAAAAAAGTGAATGAACCCTTAAAGGGTAGCAAAATTCCTAATAGCTGAAATATATTAAAAATTACATCAAATGAAATAATCTTTCAGATAATAATTGTTGCAATTTTTAATTAGTAGAGTATTAATGGAAGGTTTTGTTGCATATGAATAAGCATTGTATTCTATTTGTAGACAACCAAAGTGATTAAGGGAGGAATTAATTACTTTAATAAATACTTCTGTAAATAATTACTTTCGACGTATCTCCTTCGCATTTGTGTGTTGTACAAGAGAAAATGTGATAAACAGCACACCAGACACCTTAACTGCCGATAAGAGATGCTTTTACACACTCATAATCGCCATTGATTCTCCTTGTTTCTTAAATTAGTGACTGCTACTATATATATATATGTATATGTAATACGTAGACATTACGTATATACATATATAGGTGAATACATCAGTAGTAGTGGTATATTACTAATGTATTCATTCACCTTCACACATGAATATCACATCACATGTATATCACTTTCACACATCACTATGAATATCACATGTATATCATCTTTACACATCACTATGTATATCACATGCATGTCACCTTCACATATCATTATGAATATCACATACATTTCACCTTTACATATCATTATGAATATCACATATATATCACCTATATATCACCTTCGACATCATCAATATCACCGTCACAATATTATGAATATCATATATATATATATCCTCTTCATACATCACTATGAATATCACATATATATATCTTCCCACTTCACTATGAACATCACATGTATATCACCTCACACATCACTGCGAATATCGCATGTATACACCTCACACATCTTTATGAATATCACATGTATATTTCACACATCAACAATGCATATCACCTGCATGCATCAACTATGAATATCCCATGTATATCACTTTTATATATCACATGTATATCTCCTTCACATCACTAATGTATCACGATTAAGGGTCACTGGAGTCTCAATCATGGTTCTTCGAACTAAGAGACTTTCTCAATACCAGTCCACTTATAAGACATATTTAAGTTAGTAACACTGTTAGAAAGAATACGAAGGTATTCTTTAAGTTTTGTTCTTCCTTTGTTTCTTTTAAACATGTAATGCCGCAAACCCCACGTGATGCACCTCATAGAAAAGCTGATTATACTGTCCTCGTAGAATCCGACTACGGATAGCGTGGAATGACAAGCATCCGTTTAACGGCTGAAACGGTCGAATCAATTATTTAAATTATTCATTAGAGATACTAGTCAGACATACGCGGTACAAACTGCTTCGAAAGAAAAAGTATAATAGTTAGTGTGGAATTTTTTTTCATCTAGTTATCTTTTTATACAGAGTAATCTAAAATGTATATTAAAAATTAATGTTCTTTTATTACAATTAAAAATCCCTCTTAAATGACATTTTCCCCAAAAAACTGCATTTTTTTAATCCGTTCGACTTGGCAGCTTGCCAATTTTCCCACTATCGGTGATTGGGCTATCTGTTTTGAAATTCTTCATTAAAGTCATTTATCCTTTAAAAGAATCTCATTTTAACACAAATTAGAGTCATTTATCCTTTAAAAGAATCTCATTTTAACACAAATTAGAGTCATTTATCCTCTAAAAGAATCTCATTTTAACACAAATGAGAGTCAATCTCATTTTAACACAAATTAGAATTTATCCTTTAAAAGAATCTCATTTTAACACAAATTAGAGTCATTCCTCTAAAAGAAGGGTCAATTATCCTTTAAAAGAATCTCATTTTAACACAAATTAGAGTCATTTATCCTGAATCTCATTTTAACACAAATGAGAGTCAATTATCCTCTAAAAGAATCTCATTTTAACACAAATGAGAGTCAATTATCCTTTAAAAGAATCTCATTTTAACACAAATTTTTTATCAAAAGAATCTCATTTTAACACAAATGAGAGTCAATTATCCTTTCAATGAATCTCATTTTAACACAAATGAGAGTCAATTATCCTTTCAATGAATTTCACTTTGTAACAAAATGACAGTGAAGTGTCCTTTGAAAGAATTTCACTTTTTACACAGAGAATCAATGATCCTTTAAAAGAATCTCATTTTAACACAAATAAAGTCAGTTCTTTTAGAAAGAATTTCACTTTTCACACAAATGAGAGTCAATTATTCTTAAAAAGAATAATAATTTTTTTTCAACTGTTTTTCTTTTCACGCATGCAGGGCCTCGAATTCCATGTGAATGCACCTTTTGAGTAGATAAATCTCCTGCAAACATGCCATGTCAGTAGAAAAGAAAACAACATTTAAAAATATTTTTTTGAATCCCTGGGATACTACTGTGCACAGAAAGTAAGACCAATTTTTTTTTCAAAAAATCTTTATTTATTCTTAGAAATTTATTTCATCGCCTTCAAAGTAATCCCCTCCGGCCACAATGAACTTACGCCAACTTCTTTTCCAATCCTCAATGCATGCTAAAAATCATCGGCAGGGATGGCCTTCAAAGCGCCCGGCGATTCACGTTGAATCTCTTCAATCGACTCAAAACAATGTCCCCGGAGTGGTCTTTTGAGTTTAGGGATTAGTCAGAAGTCGCACGGTGAATATGGTGGTTGTGGAATGATATGGGTGTTATTTTTGGCGAAAATGTCAAGAAGAATCATTGCAGTGTGAGCTGGCGCTTTCAGTGTTTTCGGTACCAATCGAGATTTGACGCGTTTGAGGCCCAAAATGGAATGAAACGATCCTCTTGATATTCCAACATCATCAGCAAGGTCTCTAAAAGTAAATCGACGGTTTGAAAGCACCAAAACTTTAATTTTTGGACGGGAACCTCGTCGGTTGAGGTTGATGGTCGACCAGAGGGCTCTTCGTCTTCAACGCGTTCTCTGGCTTCTTTGAACTGTTTATACCACTTCTAAATATTTCTTTCCGATATAGGAATGCCCACCGAATGCCTTCTGCAACATTCTATACGTTTCCGCAAACAAAATGTAATTCAAGTTCTTTTCTCAATTAATTCAGACACTTCAAAAATCGCCGGAATTAGATTTATCGTCTCACAAAGCCAAGCTTAACTCAAACACTAATGAATATTTTGACGTCAAATTTAGCACAGATGTCAAGGGCAGTGCCAGTAACCTAAAAAATAGAAAAATTGAAATTCCATAAGCCTCGGAAATTTTAAATTGAAAACTACTACTTAATTGACACTACTTAGAAAAAAAGACAATAATGTGTTGAAATTATAAATCAAATTGTGAAAAGAATCAAAGAGTTGCTCTCCCTCCAATCATTCAATTGGGTAATATGGCCTAATTAGTTAATGTGTAAATTACTAATGCAATTAAACTCAATCTATTTGATTGATTAAGCTTAGCATATAAACAGGCAAATTAATTGGGTAATAAATTATAAGTAATTTTACGGACTAATGATGCATTAATTTAGTTACTATTATTGCATTGTTGTCGTTTTCAATAATGAAAATAGTCAACTTGAATTCATTTCTATGGATATTGTTTGTTAACATCAGAATATTTTATCTAATCTTTTTTATATTTGTTGACTTAAAAATTATTATTTATAACCTTTAAAATTTTATACAATTAAATCCTATTCCATATTGTTATGTTATTTATCTTTTTAATATAATATACCCGACACGTGGCTCAGTGGCATCGCGCCGCATTAGTCAGCATTAGGACAGTTATTCAATCCTCTGTCGGCTTTGTTGGAGACACTGTTTCAAAGAAAGAGGAGACTCAATGAGGTTTGTGATTTTCAGCATCTTGCCTCGTTTGTTCTACCACCTGGTGGGAATTTTCTGGAGTTTTTCCCCTACTATATGCAAATGCAAGGTAGTTACCCCTAAAGATCCTCTCGGAAGGCACTGTCCTTCTTCTTCTTCAACGTCACGGAGCCAAGTCAGACCTATGGGTGCTCCATCATAACAGAAGCTACCCACCCCCACACACCTTTTCCCCTCCTTCCATGAGACCACACGGGTTCTTGGACTTGTTTTAGATGTTGCTGTCGACCAAATGGGATAAGAAAAATAAAATTAAATACAAGCAGTTAATTTTAGTTAATAATACATAAAATAAAAATAATAAACAATATATAAAAATATTATGAATATTAATAATATAATAATGTATTAATAAATAATATAACGATTATTAATTATTAATAATTGTTATAATTATTAATAATTTAATTATTATATTATAATTATTAATAATTAATATAATTATTATCAATTATTAATATTAATAAAATTCAACCAAGTATTTACAAATGTCACTTTCACAAAGTTATCAAAATAACGAAAAAAAAAATCACATAACACCATAAATGCACCATAAATAATTATGCACCATAAATAATATAAATAAATGCACCATAAATAATAATGCACCATAAATAACATAAATAAATGCACATAAAATACACCATAAATGAAATTAAAAATTTGAAACAATCTTTAATTGTTTTTTATTACTATATTTTATTTAAATTAATAGAAAATAAATGAAATAAGTTTTTATGAAAGGAAATATTTTTCCTTACACCATGATTTTAGAACTAATGATCAAAGAGATAGGTTTGCTGTCTTAAGTAATTTTATTAGATTTCAAATATTGTTTTGCAATATAATTATTATTTACGTCATTCTCAAATACAAACCTTGACTTTTGGGATTTCATATTAGAAATATCCAGACAAAAATTACATTATGTAACATAATAAATCTTTCTATTAACTAACGAGAAATTTTTTTTAGTGTAAAAACAAGATCTTACTGATTAAGTTTAATGCGAATTGTTGGTGGTTAAAATAAAGAATTTTTAGAACATGAAAGATTTATCAGAACAATATTTTGTTACTCAAAAAAATAATTTTCTGCTCTATAATACCATATTTTCAACCGAATATAATATTTAAAAGTAGAAATTAACTACGCATTAGACTTTTTATTGGTTTGTAATTTCTTATTGCAAGTTGTTGCGACACAAAACAAATCGTTTTAAAATTCTGTTCAATTTTTTTGAAGAAAGCTCATTTCGTAACCCAAGCATAAAAATCATAGTTAACTTGTAGAAGGACAGAAGTTTGAATCCTGTAATAGAGTCTGTCGCAGTCACTGATTTCAGAAATTAGGAGTTTAGTTTAGTTTGTCGTTCTACTGTCATTTTTTTGCACACTTTGGGCTAATTAGACAGGGACCTACACTTACCCATCAACAAACATCCCTGCCATTTCCAGGATTCGAACATGAAACATGTGGTACCAATGACAAAAGCGCTAGCCAATTGGCCTTGCCGCTTCTGAAATTAGCAGACAAAATGTCAATTGTGACAATATGTATATGGAACTCGCTTAGACAATCCGACTGCGATTTTTCGAGATTTATCCACAAAAAACGCAAATGTGGGGCAATTAACCTTAAAAGTTTCTTCGAATGAGGATTTCCTCCCTACCAATGCTATTTGTGATTTATATAGGTGGAACATTATAACCACTCATAAACTACAAAATAAATTTCAGAAAAAGGATGTCTATTAATTATTATTAAAAAAATATTCAGAGTAAATAACATAATATAAACATAGAATAGATTTATTTAGCTTTGTAGAATAGAATTTTTTTAAAAGAAAAATTGAATTTAGAATAGAAGAGAACTTATTTTTAAAACACAAATTGAAAATTTAGAACAGAAATTGAAGAATTAATTGAAGATACACTCATGTCCATAAATTAAGGATAATTCAGAATCACACAGAAATTGAACTCTAAAATAAAAATTTCACCTGTAGAATTATCACACACATCTTGAAGAAGAATATGCAAATCTATAATAGCAAATTACAAAACCACCAGATGGCGCGGATAGTACGTCTCACTGACGAGAGTGTAAGAGAGGGGTATATAAGGAATGGTGGCAAAGAAGTAAAATTGTTCACAAGCGCTTTAAAAGTCTTTCAGTGCAATAACCGCATAGTTATAGCACAAAGGAAGCATTTGGAGGATTTTTTACATGTTAGAATTATCGGACGACTGGAATGTGGACGTACCCAGCTGGAAGTATCCGAGGAACTTGGAATCACCCAGAGTGTCATCCGCAGGCTTTGTCAACGATTCCAAGATGATGGTAATGTGAGTAGATGTTACAGCACAGGTCGCCCCCGACTTACAACGCCGAATGAGGACCGGTATTTAGCAGTTACTGCCAAAAGAAACAGACGGAGCACAGCATCAGACCTGTCTCGTCAACTCTCTTCAGCACCGGTGCGACAGTTTCAAGGCAGACCATGCACAGACACTTAGCGCACGTTGGTCTATATGCTCGTAGGCCTGTCAGATGTGTTCCACTTACCGCAACTCACTTTCGCCTGCGATTAACCTGGAGTAGAGAGCATGCATTGTGGACACCGCAACAGTGGTCTAGTGTGATGTTTTCCGACGAGTCCAGGTATAGTTTGCAGTCTGATTCTCGCCGGACTTTCATATGGAGAGCGCCAGGTACCCGTTACCACCAAGAGAACACCATTGAACGACACCGTTACGGTGGTGCAGGATGGCTCGTTTGGGGAGGAATTATTCTTGGTTCCAGAACTGACCTGCATGTTCAGAGTGTAACGATGACAGGCCACATCTATCGGGATGTCATTCTGGAACAACATGGGAGCCTTTGTTTTGGGGCGCCATGGGTGCTGAATTTCTGTTTATGGATGACAACGCCCGTCCTCACCATGCAAACATTGTAGACGAATGCCTTCAATTGGAGGATATCACCCGTATGGATTGGCCAGCATACTCACCGGACTTGAATCAATAGAGCATGTGTGGGATATGCTTGGCCGACGAATTACAACCCCCTCCCACCTGTCAGCCGGAACTTCGGAGGGCATTGCTTGATGAGTGGTGTAATATTCCCCAAGATTAGATTGATAATTTGATACTCAGCATGCCTAGGCGTTGTAAGGCCTGTATTGCATCGTCCGGGAGACATACTCCATATTAACCATCATACTAACCATGTTATACTGTTTTTGTAAATAGGTTCTTTTTTGAAATTTTCTTCAGGGAGTAAAAATCGCAATTTTTATTAATTATATCAAACATATAGCATCTTTTTTGCTCTTAACCTTTTGTTTAATAAATAGACTTTACAAATATGTCAAATTTGTTTTGCTTCTGTCTCTTTCTTTGATTCTATTCTTCATAAGATTAAAATATTTTGTAGAAAGAGAAATTGAAAAAAATATAGAGAATTTGAAAAAAAAATGTTATCACTGAAATTGAAGAATTTTAGAACAGAAATTTAAAAAAAATGGATTGAAAAATGCAATTTGTTAATAGTTCATGCTAGAATTTAAATAGTGAAAATATTTAATAATCTTATCATTCCATGTATTAAATTTCAAACAATTTACAATTTCAAAATTCTAAAATCTTCACAGTATGAATTAATAAAAGCTTCAGAAAATAATCCCTATTTTAAATAGCAAAAGTCATTAATTGGAAATCAAACTACTGAGTCTTATAAGAAAAACGAAATTTTTTTCTAAGAATCCTGATTGTAATATTCGAAGTTCATTGCCCTGAAGGAAACATTGTGACTGATTCGTAGACGCAGATTTTAATTAAAGATTCAACAATACATTTCAGCTTAAATGGGCGACATAAGATCTGAAATAAATACAACAAAAATGACAGTTAAAAGTATTTTGGTTTCATTTTAAAGAAAAATAGTGAAATATCGGAAAATAGGGAATTTTGTTTTTATAAAAAAATTAAATTAAATTAAATAAAGATATATATATACATATATATATATATTATAAAAATTGTCGTAAAAATATAGTAACAGTGTAAAAAAACATTGTAACAGGGCTCCTTCCTACGCACTGGCAAGAGCGCCCCTGGGGCGATGTGGAGAAATGGTCGATCTGTCTCTGATTCTCACCGGAAATTAATTACAGCGTATCCTGCGCTTCCGTTTAGTATATAGACTCTCATCCCGAGAAGAAATATAACCGATGGACTGAAAGATTCGTAGGCTGACACATAGATGGGGCTACTAGTATTAAATCCATATGATTTTTAGTTAGCTCTAAACTTCAAAAGACACGTGTTCAAATTTGACAACTGTTGCACTATTAGTAATGTGAGTTACAGCATTTTCAGTGAAGTTATATCATTTTAATGTTCATCATGTGCAGTCCACTCGGCTGACTGTCGATTGGACTCCGGTGTGAAATGATGGAGCCATGTTTCATCCATTGTCACATATCGACGCAAAAATTCGGGTTTATTACGATTGAACAGCTCCAAACACTGCTTAGAATCATCAATTCGTTGTTGTTTTGGGTCGATTGTGAGCTCTGCGCGGCACCCACTTTGAACAGAGCTTTCGTATATCCAAATATTCATTCACGATATGTCCAACACGTTCCTTTGATATCTTTAGGGTCTCAGCTATCTCAATCAACTTCCTTTATGGTTATTAGAAATTATTTTATGGACTTTTTGATGTTTTTGTCGGTAACAGCCTCTTTGGGCGTCCACTGAGTGCATCGTCCTCGGTGCTCATTTCGCCTCCTTTAAATTTAGCAAAACCACTTCTCTACGGTTGATTTTCCTGATGCAAAGTCCGAATAATGTTTATCAAGCCAAGCCTTGACTTCAATATTATTTTTTTCACCAAAAAGCAATGCTTTATTAACACACGAAATTCCTTTTTATCCATTTTTTCAAACTAACAAAAGTTGCTTCACTAAAAATGCTATAACCTACATACTACTAGTTCAACAGCTGTCAAATTTAGACAAGTGTCTTGCGAAGGTTAGGGCTAACTAAAAAACATATGGATTTAATACTAGTAGCGCCATCTATACGTCGGCCTATAAACTTTTCGTCCCCCTGTTATTTACTGCATACCGGAACATTAGTTGGCCTACAGACTCTGTCCCGGGAGGAATTATTTTTCGCGCATTTGCGCGGAGCCGATATTCGGGTTTTCTGCTTAGAAGTGTAGTCATTTCACAAATTTATAATTATATGCCTTTAAATCTGTTAAATATTGTATTTCTCTAATTGTAGGTGTGTGGTGTTGGTGTGTGTAAATAACTCTGTGAGTTCTCAAATCTGTCCCTTAAGTATCTGATCCTAACCACATCCAGTTACAATCTAACTACCTGTACCCACACCACTGCATTATTAGATTTTAATTAATAATTTCTTGATTATTTAAATCGTTTTTTTTTTTTTTTTTTATTTGTGATGATTTTATTTTAAAAACATGCCGTTTTTCCAATGCATGTCTACTAGGTTATTGATCAGAATTGTACCAGAGAGATCCAAGGGCGTCTGAAGAGGAGCCAGCTGTACTACGCACTAAAAATAAAGTGAAAGTAAATACCTTCAAAACAAATAGCCTACGGTTGCGCGCCATATTAGAAAAAAACTATAAAACACCAAAAGGTAGTTCGACGATAGAAATATTCCCCATTACTGCCTGCTATAACAACACTATTACGTGAGGAATCTGATGAATAAATTTTTTAATATATACAAAATTACGTTTTAGTTTTTTTTTTTCAAAAATTTTATCCAGTATAGTTAGTAAATATATCTGTACCAGGTGGGCTGAAAAGTTCGTTGGCTTGCATAGAAAAATTCTTTTTTTTATATAGAATTTGATTTTATCATTCAATATAGTTGCCTTCGAGGGCGATACAACGATTATAGCGGTCATACAATTTTTGATACCATTTTTATAGTACGATTTGTCTTTAGCCACAAAATAAGCTTCAGTTTCGGCGATTACCTCTTTATTGGCGCGAAATTTCTGTCCAGAGAGCATCCTCTTGAGGTCTGAGAACAGGAAAAAGTCGCTGGGGGCCAGATCTGGAGAATACGGTGGATGGGGAAGCAATTCGAAAGCGCAATTCATGCAATTTTGCCACCGTTTTCATTGATTTGTGACATGGTGCATTGTCTTGATGAAAAAATACTTTCTTCTTCTTCAAATGAGGCCGTTTTCCGCGATTTCGTCTTTCAAAAAGCTACAATAACGCTACGTAATAGTCTCTGTTTATGGTTTAACAGCTCCATCTACGCTCAGCCTACGAACTTTTCAGCCCACCTGTTATGTTGTAACCAAACTTCCTCCTACCCCTGACAAGAGCGCCCTCCGTGGCGTTCAGGAGAAAGGGTCAATTGGCCTCGGAACTCTCATCTGGAGAAGAAGTATACTTCGCACCCTGCGCGAAGCAAAATTTCGTGTTTTCGACTTAGAAGTGGAGTCTTTTCCCGAATCTATAATTATACGTCTTTAAATGTGTTAAATATTGTCTGTAGTTTAAATGTACGTGTGTGAGATGTTTGTGCGCGTGCCAATAAAGCTGTGGGTTCTCCAACTTGTGTCTCAAGTTTTTAATCCAACCCCACCCTGATACAATCTGGTTGCCCAATCTGCACACTGCATTGTTTCACTGAAACTCTTAAGAAAAACTTAAGATTATTAAACTTAATTAAAAATTAACTGATTTAATATAGCAAGTTTTAATCTAACATTTGATTAAAAATAATTAATATTTATTATGTTCTAATGCCGCTGGTAAACAATTGTTTTGGATGCCTTAAGGCAAGCGCTGCACGGACGTTACTCACTCAGCACTACCCAGGAGGTGCTTGCAACTTGAAGATAAGCTACGGATGAGGTGCAACAGTACCTCCGCAACACTCTACGATCCTGTTAGACCAATGTGGATTCCGAACCACTACAAACATGCATAGCACTGCCGGGACACGAACGCCATTGCCCTAGCCACTCGACCATTCAAGCCCCAGAGTAATTAGTATTTAAGTGACTATTAATTTAATATTTAGAATAGTAATATACTTTAATTTAATATTAATATTTAAATTAATATATTTAATTTTTAACGCGTAATAGTTTTTAATTGTTACTATTATTAATTATATAACAAAGTTCTAAGTAAATAATAAAAATAATAATATAGTAAATAATAAAGTTATTTACATTATAATTATTATTTTATATAATAATTCCCATTAAAAAATCAAAATTGGAGGCGCCGGGTATCGATCCCGGTACCTCTCGCATGCTAAGCGAGCGCTCTACCATCTGAGCTACGCCCCCGATGTACATAGGCAACAAAATATTAATTTGAGTTAATTTTATGTTTATGATAATTTATGTAGTCACACATAGAATTTTTTCCTGTTATTTAAATAAGATAGCTTTCGACCTTAATAACAGGTGAAAAAACATATATGCTAATTCATAATATCATTCACATTCAATATTCATGCAGCATACTTAATTTATACAGAAATGTTTAGAGAAAAATAGTGGTGCAGATTTTTTTTTCTTTAAGGTGTTAAAAAAGCTAAATTGCAAGCTGTAAAACAACAAAATGATTAAAAAACTGAAAACGTTGTTCTTGCCATGAATTTTGTGATATTAATTATTATTATCCAAAAATAAAAAGTTTACTTAATTTATTTCAGAATAATAATTTTTCCTGCTTGTATATTTTTAATACAAGATAATGTAGTTAGTTATATAAAGTTGCTTGATTTTTATTAGAACTATTGAAAAAATGATGA
Organism: Caerostris extrusa; assembly: GCA_021605095.1. NCBI lineage: Eukaryota > Metazoa > Arthropoda > Arachnida > Araneae > Araneidae > Caerostris > Caerostris extrusa. The sequence continues at coordinate 5,464 of BPLR01017214.1, read as the reverse complement.
AATGATAAAGTATTACAAATTTCAAGTCAGTTTTGTGTCTCTGTTGAAGTTATAAAAGAAAAATTAAAGAAATTAATTAATTTTTAATTAAAATTATGTGAAAAAGAGGTGTTACTTATGACTATTTTGGTTGTGTACAGTTTTTTCTTATCATTTTTACCTACGTTGAATAAATGATTTGGTTTTTCTTTACATTGGGTTTTTCCTAAAATGAAATATGGCTTATTACTTGAGCCATGTTGTGGGAAAATTTGGGTTTGATAAAAAAAAAAAATATAATAATTTCTATTAGTAAGTTTTTAGTGTATTTTAAAATTGAAGTTCTTTTATAATACCTTAGATATTGTTAAGTCTGAATGTTAATTTTAAGTTCGTGCTTTTTATACAAAAAAACGTATAATTATGCACTGTAAGAATGCATTTTAGCTTAAAGGAGCGACATAAAATTTGAAATAAATACGACAAAAAATGTTAGTTAAAAATATTTTGATTTGATTTTAAAGAACAATAGCGATTAGAAAATTAATTAAAATTAAATTAAATTAACATTATTATTAGTTAATAGTTAATATTAATTAACTTATTAAAATATTGTTAATATATAGTTAATATATATATATATACATTATAGAAATTGTCTTCAAATATATAAATAAATATTGTAACCGTTCTTCCTCCTACATACTGGAAAGAGCGACCCTCTGTAGCGTTCAGAAAAAAATGGTCAGTAGGCTTCGAGACTCTCACGCAAAAACACTCCTAATTATCGTTTAGTGTATAGTCTCTCATCTCGAGAGGAGGAAATCTATATAGGTCATCTCAGCGGACTATTTGACCTACAGACTCTCATTTGGTGAAAAAGTATATTTCGCTTTTACCCTGCGCTTATCCGAGTTTCGGGTTTTTGGCTTAGAAATGGAATCTTTCCTCGAATCAATAATCATCTGTATTTAAATGTGTTATGTCTCTAATTGTATGTGTGTGGTGTTTGTGCATGTGTAAATAAGCTGGGAATATCCAAACATGTGCCAGAAGTATTTCAACCCAACCAGAAAAGTTAACCTGAAACTATACTTACTAACCAAAAATGATTTAACAAAAACAAAATTTTACAAAATTAAAATCCATTTAATTATTTTATGTGTGTTTATAATATTATATCACATATTTCTTCATCGGAGCCAATGACACCGTATTTTTATAAGTAAAGTCAAATAGTACTTAATTTAAATAGCATAGATGATATTTTGAAAATATTAAACGAAAATGACTTTTCTCTACGTAATTAGTTGAATTATTTTCCAAATTTCCGCATAAATATCAGTCGTTTTACTGGAAAATTTGTCAGCTGTTTAATAATTGCAACTTGAAGTTGCCATTATTAAACAGCTGAACAGATGGCAAAAAATGCATTATTATCAGCTTTTCTAAACCATCAATAGGTCAAACCCATGTATTTTTATATCATCATATTTTTGTCAATATCGATAATTTTTTTTAATAATTAAACTTTGATTAATTTTTATTTCAAGCAATATTCCATCAATTTTCAAGTTTCTTCAAGAAAATTCTCAAGAAACAAATTAAGATTAAAACAAATTAAAGTTATCAAAAAACAAATCAAATCTGTATTCATAAAATAAATTAGTTTAAATTCAAAATAAATTTTTAAAAACCACTTTAAAAATATATTTGAAAATTATTAATTTGTCAACAATTTACACGAGATTTGTAAATTGTTGTGAATTTCAATTCACGAGATTTGCAAATATATTTTCATGTATATATCGCGTTTACAAATATAAATATTTTGCAAAATTAAATTTTATACCTGTAGTTCCATAAACCTTCTTGATTTACAAACAGAAATAAGCATTTACATAACCTCCTATTTAGTATTTTTTTGAACTCAAATTTGCATGAATATTAAATTTCACGTGATAATTTAAAAGCATACGTGATCGAAATTTAATATTGTACTTCCTTAACTTGCTTTTATAATGCACGACATGATTCAAACAGATTAATTCTACTTTTTGTCTTTTTCTGCGTGGTTATCAAATACATCACATTATCAATATCAGGTTCTCGCACTGTAATAAATTTAAAAGTTTAAAAAAAAACTCCTATTTATTGGTCAATTTATAGTTATATAGTGTAATATCAAAATCATGAACAGTCAATATTCGTAACAAGTGTTTAAAAAATATTTTTAGTTATATAATTGATGAATACGTCTTAAAAATAAGTTATCATAATTTTAAATTATTTAAATGTAAATATAACTGAATTGCTTGATTAATAATATATAAATCATAAACATATTTTTTTAAAAGTATTCTGAAAAATATAAACAGTACAACACTACTTTTCATGTAAGTAATATAGAAAAGCATTCTTAAAAAAAGTGCAATGATTTGAAATTGCTTATTTAACTTGATAAGAACATTCACGTTAATAATATCCTTATAACATTAAATTGAATAATATTCTTATAACATAATATATAAATAACATAAACATAACATTTATTTTATATAATGATGAATACGTGTTATTCTTATTTTTAAAATTGTTTCAAAATATAATAAACTTGATTAATAATAAATAAAGCTAAACTTTTTAAAAGTATTCTGAAAAATATAAACAATATAACACTACTTTTGGTATGTAAGTAATAAAGAAAAGCATTCTTAAGAAAGTGCATTGATTTTAAATTGCTTATTTAACTTGCTAAAAGCATTCCCTTTAATAATATTCTTCATTAACTTAACACTCACTTTAATAATATCAACATTAACCTATTCACTTTAATAATACGTAATGATTAAAATGTATTAAAAATGTGTTATTCTTGTTTTAAAATTATTAAAATGTAAATATAACTGAATTTACTTGATGAATAATATTTTTTTTTTTTGTTCTAATGCAGCTGGCAAACACTTAAGACAGTTGTCTTCGATGCCTTAAGACAAGCGCTGCACTGACGTTACTCACTTAGCACTACCCAAAGGCGCGTGTAGCGTGAAGATAGCAACGCTCTACCAGCATGTTAGACCGAGTCCTACGGGTTAAAGTGGATTCTGAATCACTACAAGCATCCATGGCACCGCCGGGACTCGAACCCGAAACTTGTAGTACAGAGCGCCAGAACTCTAGCCACACAGCCCTTGATTAATAATATTTTTCTTTCTAATGTAGCTGGCAGACAGCTTGGTCTTGATGTCTTAAGGCAAGCGCTGCACAGACGTTACTCACTTTGCATTACCCAGGGGGCGCATGTAACTTGATAAGCCACGGACGCGGAGTAACAATGCCCCCGCTACGCTCTAAGATACGATTAGGACCGGGACCTACGGTTTAAAGTGGATTCCGAACCACTACAAACCTCCATGGCACCGCCAGGACTCGAACCCGAAACTTGTGATACCGAGCGCCAGAACGCTAGCCACACAGCCATTCACACCTTGATTAATAATATATAAAGCATAAAAATATTTTTAAAAGTATTCTGAAAAATAATAACAGAATAGCACTACTTTTATGTAAGTAATGAAGCAAAGGATTCTTAAAAATGTGCATTGATTTGAAACTGCTTATTTAACTTGATAAGAACATTCCCTTCAACAATATCCTTCATTTGTGTCAATGTAGCTTAAACCATTTTGTAACTTATCGCGACGATATTTTATTGTTTTCATCTTCGTTCTTTCTCGAAGCAAATGCAACTTGTTGCCATACGATAAGAGTAATCATTCCAACTTCTTAGAATTTAATTTCCCACAAAGCAAAAATAAATTCTTGTTAGCCTTGAAAAGTAAGGAATTATATAATGCCAATGAACACGAGTTCAAATTTTTATGTTCATTCAATGTAATTAATTTGTTTTCGATATTTTTCTATTGTTTGTTACATATGGTTTCTCGCTTGAAAATGTATCTAGTTGTTTTGAAAATTTATAAATATTCTTAACAAAATATTTTTTGCAGTAATCGTCTGATAATATTTCAATTTCTTATAACAATCTTATTTTAATATAATTTGATTCATAATGATTTGTATTTTTTTTCATTCTAATATTATCTACGTATTCTAGTTTTTATCAAAGGCAATTTTCTGTTTTACGATCCTTTATTTGTGTTCTTTTTTTTTTTTTTTTTTTTTCTTCTACAGAAATAAAATGATTCGAAATTTTTTTTTCCATTCCATGTAAATAATTCAGTATACTTTTTTTATTTCAATTAATAAACATTTAATCTAGCATTTTTTTTTAAGTTTATTGAAATGAAATAAAAACAGCTTGTAGTGTGCAAGTTGGGAAATCAAATTGTAAATGGGTGTGGTTGGGTTGAGATACTTGAGCCCGGTTTAGAAAACTCACAACTTTATTTATACACTCACAAGCACATTAGATACGTGCAATATATAACACATTTAAAGACATATAATTATAGATTCTTGGAAGGATTCCACTTCTAAGCCGAAGACCCAAACGCGAAATAAACTTCCTCTCTGGGTGAGAGTCTGTAGGTCAACAAATATACAGGGTTGTGCTAAATACATTTCCTCTAGGAATGAGGACTTTTAAATTAAACGTTTCTCTGAGGGAGTGAAAAATGCGTTGTACTTCCTCTCGGGTGAGAGTCTGTAGGCCATCTCGGAATATTTCTCCTGAACGCCAAAGGCAGATGCGTTCTTGCCAGTGTGTAGGAGGAAGTATGGTTATAAGCCTTTTAATTCTCAAACTTATCACAATGAAAATAATAATACAGTTAAGATATCTAATATAATCAAATTCTCAGTGAATCATATTTTAGAGGTACTTCATTTTGCTGTCATAAATATTTTAAATATAATATTGGCTTGTACAAACAAAAAAAAAAAATACATTACAATGTTATTTTTTATTTGTACATTTGTCTCTTAAAATTATTTTTGTATATAATAAGGGGCATATTAATTCATAATGGGTAATTTTTCCTATGGTGAATGAAAAATGGAATCAAATTTTCCTATTCTTTATGCCTTTTTCTTGATATTAGAGCTTTTCTATCTTGATTATATGATGTTTTCTAGAACTTTATCAAAGCTCGTAATATATCTCAGCTACATAAAAATAGTATTGTTAATAAAATGATTGCAGATACAATTAATGATTTTATAATTTATTGCATATGAGAAATTCTGTATTTAATTAGAAGTCATTGAAAATAAAGATAATAATTCTCATTCAAGAACCTTTTTAAAAATCGTGCCAATGCTTTAAATTACTTCAAAAGCCTACAAATTTCAATTTCAATAATCATTATTAGAAGTCAGTGAAAATAAAAGATATGTTTTCTCATTCAAGAACTTTTTTTTTAAAAATCGTGTCAATGCTTTAAATTATTGTGCATTATCTTTTTAGTAAATTTTTATGGTAAAAATTTATATAATTATTGCATATGTTTGACTATATTCTGTG
>BPLR01017213.1:0-56895 GCA_021605095.1 Caerostris extrusa | reverse complement strand
TATTGCCTAGAGCAGATTGAAATAGAATATATGTTTTCACGAATCTTTGCGAAGGAGCAGCTAGGAGGCGTCGAAACGCAACCTTCCTTTGATAATAAGACCACTATGTTCTTCTCGTGATAAAAGAAGCCTTGCTAGAATCTAATACTTTGTGATGATTTTTAGTTGATCAAAATAAACAAACCATAACGACTGAATCTACAACCCAAAATTCATTGTTTCCCAATGCAAGGGATATGGGCTGATGTTTATTTTTGCATTTGAGAAACATTACTGCGGTTTTACGTATCAAGAAGCGTGTGGAGTACTTTGAATTTGAAATAATATCTTTGTTGCAAGCTATGACTAAAATTCAATGCTTGTTTCAAATGGTTAGGAGCAGTATATTGTAAATGTTTTGTAAAATTTCTATGATTACTTTAAGGGGCTGAAATAATAATTTTCAGAGATCAGTTTCTCTCAAAAGTGTTTCATGGGATTTCTTTGGAAAATCTATGCTTATTAGGGCCTTGAAATATCTTGCAAAACAGCGGGAATATGGCTTATTACTTATTGAAATTTCTACTGACTAAAGATTACAATTTTCAACGTGGAACACGTTTTTTACTACTTTTAAATAGCAAGAAACAATATATTGGAACTTTTTGCTCAATTTTTAACTGGTGTGTTTGATATTTATTGGTTATTTTTTTTGGTTTTATGTTTAAAAGTCTTTTTATCTTTCAATTTAATACTTTTTTAAATTTACTTTATTACTTTTTTTAATTTTTGTTGCTTTTATGAATAAATTTGTATGGATATATAAGATTTCAGTACATAAAAATGTTTCCAGTGTGTAAAAGAGCTGTAGTTGGAATGCAATATCTACATTCGTTGCAGTCATTGCGCGGCCTGACTGGCTAGCTCTCCTTTGGTGTTTCAGGTTCGAATCTGACGTTGGCATGGATGTTTGTTAGTGGTTCGTAATCCACGTTAAACTGTAAAGTCCCAGTCTGATTAGTCTAAAGTGTGTACAAAATGACAAATCAAACTTTGCAATAAATGGAGTATTAATTAAAAGTATGGAATTGCAGTATTTCTTGCTGGTAAGATAAAGAGAGATGATAGTGATTTGGCGATTGTAAGTGTCCTACAATAATACTTAAAGGTATAATGATCCTTAAATGATATTTAACACTTAATATACTGTAATAATATATATTATTGTATAATTAATACTTGATATTGAATGATTACTTTCAATAAAAAAATCGAAACTGTCCCATACTTTATATAGAGGTTTCGAAGTTTTCTCTCGTACAACGTGAAAATGTGAGGCAATTGGCTTTCAAAGTTCCTCCAAGGTAATGTCCTCTCCCCATCAACAAAGTTCGGACATGATGCTGCGCTCATATGGTAAGAGATCGTTGGCTGGATATCATGTGTTTCAATGATTTAAAAAGTTTAGCACAACAGTAATCGTATTTAACTGTTTATTCAGTTTCTTTTTGAACAAGCAATGGGATTTCTCGACTTGCAGTGTAGTGGCCAACATGTACGAAAGCGTATTTTCAAGAATACAGCGCTTTTGAAGAAGCAGGATTTTAAATCCAATAGTGGTGACTGTTGCAGTATCTACTTTCAAAAACGAAGTTATTCATTATAGATTTTAACGTGTAATAGCATCTCAAATTTTTTCATGATTAAAAAAATAACTTAAATAAAGGGGTTTATCCCTAAAACTCCTTCCGGAATGCAATGAGGGCTTTTTCTCACCTGTCAGTGGACTGTTGATGACTGTTGATGATATACATAACTGAAACATGAGCTTTATCGACGTACAGCAAAGAAAAATATTTTAATAACTGCTTATTCAATTTCTTTTAACAATTAATAGAATTTCGCCACTCGCCATCTAGTGGTAAAATGCTGTAAGCGGATTTGCAAGAATGCTAGCGTACAATCCGATGGTGGGACGTATTGCAGTCACTACTTTCAGCTTGATGATTGCAACAACGTGTATTTACAGAGGCCCATCGATGTACAACAACAAATATATTTTAATAACAGTTTACTCAGTTTCTTTTGCACAAGTAATGGGATTTCTCATCCTGCAGTGTGGTGGTAACATGAGCAGTAGGATTTGCGAGAATACTAGCGTTAAATTTAAGGTGGTGGCTGTCGCAGCCGCTACTTTCAGGAACGAAGTGATTCATTGGTGATTGCAATAATATGTATTAAAATTTCCAAATTTTCCACCATAAAAAATAATTTAATTACAGCCATTTATCCCTAAAAGTCCCTCCGGAATGAAACAATGATTTTTTTCTCTCTCGTCAGTGTACTGCTGGTGATATAAATAACTAAAACACGAGAACCATCAGTATACAACAACAAAAAAATTATAATATAATTATAACTGAAGCTCGATAACTTCTCGTCAGTATCTCTTAAATTGTTAAAAAATAAAACTCCAGTGAATAATTTTTTTTAAATTTTATTTATTTATTTTACTTTTTTATCATGAAGGATTGAATTGATCCGTGTCCTAACATTTCATGGAAATCGGAAATCTTTTTTAAATAATAATTAAAAATAAATAAAGAAAGAATGGAAAATGTTGTTAGTTGTCTCTTAGATGTTTTAAATTATTTTAATGACTTGAGCTTCTACTACATTCATTGTCTGTAATACAGTTCATTATTATACAATAAGACTATGCATTAGCTGAACTCCAATTGAATGTCTAGACAATGTATATATTTATCTAATTAAATATCACATTATTACAAGGCAATCAATTCCATTTGATATTTAATTAGGATATCATCTTATGATCACAGTTTATAAATTCGATTAAATACTTGATGGTATTGTTAAAATTAGGCTTCTTGTATTCATACTGTGCTACTACTGTTCCATTTAATCTTTTGCAAACAGCTTACAAACCAACATAAAATTTTAATTTCATTAAAACATTTCAGTATGAGAATTTAATTTTATAATAAAAATTAATACTATTGGCATGGTAATAGAAAAATTGGATATTATTCTATTGGATCTAATGTTTAAATTAATAACTGAATTTTTAATGAATTTTATTTCATAATTATTTTCTTAAAATCTTGACAAATCTATGCAAAAGGGTATAATTTGTTAGAAAAAGAAAAGACTGCGAATGACACAATTGTTAAAAGATTGTGTTAAATAGTTTCACTTTAATATGTTTGGTTAAAAAATGTATCTCTTCATGATCTCATAGGGACCAAAATTAACCAGGCAATAACACTTTGGGTTTCAGTTCTAGACAGATGGATTTGCAGTGTGACAAATCGAAAGAACCGGATTTTTACCATTCCATCGGAGTCTAAAAAAAATTTGTTTCAAAAACTACAAATAACAAATGTAATATACATGAAGTTCCATTAATTTTTTTATTTATTTGGTTAAATTTTAATATTTTAAAGAACTATCCTATTCATTCTTTTTAATACATTTTATATGTAAGTTCCAGCATAACATTTAGTGTGTCTTTGCATATTGTGTATGGTCCAGGATAACATTTACAGAATATTAAAATTTATAACAGCATTCTAATTTTTTTCACTGAATTCGCTATTTGTTTTATCTGATGTATTGTCGAAAATCTTCAAAATGTTTTCGCTGTTTATTATTTAATTAAAGGAAAACTTTAATTTGTGGATGTTGAGGATGTTGTTATTGTTGTGTGATCACATCGTCTATATTTTTATTACTTTAGAAATTTACTCAAATTTAAAATGATAAATGTATTATAAGTTTATGTTAATTTTTCAACGTACACAAAAATTGCATTCTCTATGTAATTATAAAATTGAAAACTGCAATATTTTTATATTGAACCCAAAATGCTTTCACATGTAGTTAAGTAAAATTATATTTCAAACTAATGAACGGAAAATAATTGATTTAATGAAAGTCACTTGACACAAAAGTGTACAAACACTTAATACATGCTATTATTATTTCTTTTCCTTTATGAAATTCAAAATAACTTAATTTGTAATTTGGCCTTAGGAATCAATGATGTCTCCTCAACCCATTGAACCGAAATTGAATCCATTGATTGAATTGACAATTTTCCGTCAACAATGTTTTTTTAAGAAATCTTTATCTCGAACACTGTATTTCCTAACTCACCTGTCAGGTTCATCCCATACGTTTCGATAGAATACAAATCTGACAACTACTGAGAGGTAAGATACTGTGCAGTACTTTTAAGGGGATAATATTTTCATAATCTTTGTTGCGTTTGTGTATTGTAGATAGTTTTCAAGCTGAAACGATTCACTGGTTCCCAAGCTATAAACTCTTAATAGATGCATGCACACAATCTTGTTATATTTTTTATATTCGAAATATCCATCGTACTACAATGAAAGTTAATTTCCCAACACAAGCAGCCGTAACTGACCTCCAAACCTGTACCATACCTCATTATTACAACGACAATTATGAGCTTCAATTCTTTGTTTCTATGCCGCCAAATTTTTAAACGTCCATCCCTTTATTTACTATCGGTAAAAAGGACAGATGTACAAAATTAAAAATCATATGGATGCATTTCACCAGCAGAATTTAGCTATTTTCTTGATTTGATCTGGATACTAAATTTCTTATCAGCAAACGCTACCATGAAATCCTTAAGATCGAAATTATTTTCAAACTGCATCATCTCTTAATAGTTGTCTCTGCAACATATTCTGTCAATCAAGAAGCTGGCAATGTCTCATCTAATATCATTTTCCTCATCAGTTCTCGAACATTTATAATGCTTAGCAATCCAGTACGAGGTGCGTTAAAAATGCATCCAATTGCATCGTAATTCCTTAGATGGTTTCCAACATTCCTCGATGGTTTCAACAATTCTTGCAATTTCAATTGAACAATTCCAATATTATTAAATTACGAATATGAACACCAATTTCCTGTCTTGGAATCATTTTAACTGGAAACAATACTAACACAAATTTCTTAACATATTCAAGATTACCTTTGAACAATGGAAATGTTTTTTAGTTCCTGCTTAAGTAAGAGTGAAAAAAAGTGCCTCAGTATGTAGATTTTTAAATTTCTTTTGTACATATTCTGGTAAAGTAAGTTTATTTTCGTCATTTACTTTTATAAAACATTGTTTAAATTTTAACATTGTTAAACAATAAAACATTGTTTGCATTTAAAGTTGCAGTAAATTTAATTTTTTAAAAATATTGTAATTTCGTAAATCTCGTTATTTTAATGGACTACTTGTGTGAATGACTGTGTTTTTTTTTCAAATTTATTTTAATTTGCAAACAAGAAAAAGTTTTTGTTTTCTATTCTCAAAAGATATTAATTTACAATTTTCCCCTTATTTTTCCTTATAAAATTTACCAAAGTAAAAAGGTTTTATTGTCTGAAGCTAAGCAGAATAGGGCCATATCTGCTAGTTATATATTAACACTGCCCATTTGCAGAATTCCAATTGTAATCTCTATGCAGCACTTAGATGTATTTTGATACAGATGCATTTTGCTAATTAAATGTCATGTTATTACAAAGTAGATGATTTTAATTGGTACGTAATTGAACATCCCTTTATGATACTGTTTAGAAAGTTATGCAATCCCCAATTATTTAATGAATCAGAACGTTTCAATTAATACTCAGTTGTGAAAATAATTGCTCCATTTAATATTTTGATGCACTTGATAGAATTTGATTGATTTCATTCCTACTGTGCTAATATTTAACTTTTATTTTCGTAAATGATTAATTATACAGCAAAATAAAATATTAATTTTATCGGCAAATTTAGGTATTAGATTTAATTATTTTATTAAAATCATTTCTATTTTGCATGATTACACAAAATGTGTAATCCTTTTACAAATTTCAAAGATAGTTCATTTTAATTGATTACATTTAATTTAAATTTTTATTAGTTGCAAAAAGTTCAACCGAAAAATCATTTTTTAAAAAGGATAATGGATCTACTTAAATATTCAAAATGTGTAATTTATTTAATGCAAGGTTATATGAGAAGCATTACCAGTGGTGCAAACTTAACATCTCCGTTGCATTTCTCGCTACCTCCTTATCAATTGCTGATTTTTATCATCCCACTAGGTGTCAGAATGTCTTTTTAAATCAAGGATAGTCACATTTGAACCCAGCATGCAAAAAGCTAAATCGAAAAGTTTTTGTTTCTATAATGCCGCGGATAGGGAAAATAAATTCATAGGTTAAAAAGTCTTTCCGTTGGATTCCAATAGGAGAGGACAAGCGGCGGATCCTTCAGGTGCTTTCCTTGGGTGCTTGTGAATGTCCGTGCAAAATTAAGGTTGTGGGGCATGCATGCAGTATGGCAAGTCCCCGTGATTACTGAGTAATGCTGAATTTGCTAGTTATCATTTATTTGTAGTGTCAAACAACCGCTGGTCCAAGTGTCAGGCATTAAAAACAACTTTAAACGCAATTTTTTTTTTTGTTTGTTTGTTTGTTTGTTTCTACAGTTTCTATCTTCAATCAACTTACAACTTACAACTACTGTAATTCTGATAACCCTATTTTGATATATTTGATAAGTCATGTAAAATTACGCAAATATATTTTTTAAAATTCTGTAATGCTTTAAGTAATTTGTTCTCTTAAATTAGATTAGTTTGAGATGTCTTCCTATTTTCCCAATTTTGTTCATCTTTTCCCCTATTGATTTTTTTTTTTACCATAAATACATATTTTTTACAATTGTTCTTCTTATTTGATGTTCGATAGTTACATTTGCACATTGGTTTTGTTATTTGATGTTCGACAATTACCACATTTTTAACATTTGTTATTATTATGTGGGGCCGGAAAAATACTATATAGAGTAAATAGCAATTGGTTTCTTTAAAGACTATACTATAATTTTTGTAAAGATAAATAAAAAGTGTAAACTTTTTTGGGGGAGCGGCATGCCATACTTACGCTGTACTAAAACCGTGATCAAACATAAAGAGCTTTGTCAAACATTTTGGTGTTTTAAAATGTTCAGTACATACCAGCACTTAGGCATTCCGAATCCTTTGAGATAAAATTAGGGTTGAAACTTCCATTTTCCTTTTGAAAATTATATATGACTTTCGTCTCCGAAAGTGATGTCAAACAGAATGCATCATCGCTTTCAGCACTTAAATTAAAACTTATACGCTTTCTGAAATTTAAGTGATTGTTGTATTGAACGTTGAACAGAATAATAATTGAATTTGTACTTAGAAATGTCGAAACACAGATCAGTAATTTGATAAAAGCGATCCAACATCGATTCGTAGTTTTGCTAAATGGCGCTTTTGGAAGATACGTTTTGTTTGCTTTAAAGCTCATTTGTTCTGTGTCTTTCTTGTTATGATGGAAAAGTTAAACTTCCACTTAATGAATAAAACGAAATGTTTGAGAAAATAATACTTTGTAAATATGGTGACTGAATTGTCAATGCAATGGACGGTTGGGTGTTTGAGTTTACTAAAATGTTGAAGATAATTACTAATGAATTCCATCTTTAGAGATGGAAAGGAAATTTGCAAGGAAAATATGCATTAAATCAATTATTTATTTAGTTGTTTTACGTTGTTTATTAAAATGCAGCAAATTCTTACCATGGATTTTAACGGTATGATTAAAATAATTGTTTAATTTGAAGGAAATTGTTTATTTATGACTGTAAATATTTTTTTAAATTATCCAAGATTAACATACTTTTCATTCATTCAAAGTAGTTTAAAATAATGTTAAATAACCAACAAAAATTTAGGGACTATTTAATTCCTTTGTAAAAAAATTCAGGTATGATTTATAAAATAATAATAATAATATTAATAGTAAAACAATAAATTTATAAACAGTTATAAAACAAATCTATTCTGAAAAATTAAAAATAAAATATTAAGTTTATCAAAATATTTATACCTTTTTCTAGTTTGAGAATGTCCAACTATTATCAGCTCGTGGCCTAGTAGTAACGCACGCAGCTTGCTTGTAAGAAGAGAACTCAGTATCAAATCCCTCATTGTAATCCACTATCATCCAATCATTACCCTTAAAAAGTCTTCCCAGAAGGCAATGCCCTCCCCTTTGGTGAGCTGCTTATATAAGTGTGCGTAAGAACAAGAGAGATCCGGGGCCTGAATGGCCGAGTGTCTGGCCCCTTCGGTGCCACAGGTTTCGGGTTCTTGTCCCCTGGCCGTGCCATGGATGTTCGTAGGGTTCGAAATTAACTTTACGTCATATGTCCCAATTCACATGACCGTAGAGGGCCATGAAGCCAAGTCAGACTTTTACCTGGGTGCTCCATCAATACGGAAAGTGAAGTTGACTCCTTACCTTCAACCATGAGTTCAATGTTTTCGAGGGCTGGTTTAGATGTCTACCAAGTGGGATAAGAAAAACAACAACAACGAGGTTCATCAAATGAATAATGAAAAGTTCAAAATCATCAGAAACAATTCCAAAATAATCTAAACTCCCAAAGTCCGAAATCCATCAAATGAACCATGGAACTTAAAAACAGATTAGAATTGAAGCATTTAAGAACACTGGAAAGCAGGTACTAAATAACTTTCTATAAACATTAAAAGGATTTAGTAGTAAAACAACCAATTTGGGAAAATCATAATGCTAAAAGGACAAGAACAGTGTGTGACCAGTTTAATTTAAAGTGATATCAAGGGATAGCAATATGCAAATTCTCATGTGGTGGCACGCACAGAACAGGTATAATGCAGTGCTTTCGCAGAGCCATTTCTGTTCAAGCTATTCAGCGTGAAGAGGTTTGACGATGATGACCGCAAGACGGAAATTAACAGACTTTGAACGCGGAATGTTAGTTGGAGCTAGACGCATGGGTCAATGCCATTTGAAATCGTTAGAATTCAACATTCCCAGATCCACTGTGTCAAGAGTGGCCGAGAGTATGAAATTTCAGGCATAACATCCCACCATGGACAGCGCAGTGGTCGACCGCCTGCACTTAACGGATCGAGATCGGCGACGTCCGCAAAGAGTCGCAAATTCTAACAGACAAGCAACACTACGTCAAATAACGGCAGAAATCAATGTGGGACGTACAAGTGGGACTTTGGTCTGTTAGAACTGTGGGGAGAAATTTGGCTTTCTTTTGGGCTATTCCAGCAGAAGACCGACTCGAGTGCTTTTCGGCAGAACGACATCGCTTGCAGCGACTCGTGGCACGGGAGCATATCGGTTGGTCCCCAGATGAATGGAAACCGTGGCCTGGTCCGATGAGTCCCGATTTCAGTTGGTAAGAGCTGATGGTGATGGTAGGGTTCGAGTGCGTGCAGACCCCCACCAGCCATGGACCCAAACTGTCAGCAAGGCACTGTTCAAGCTGGTGGTGGCTCCGTAATGGTGGGCTGTTTTTTTCATGGAATGGACTTGGTCCTCTAAAGTGACTGACCGAACATTGACTGGAAATGCTTATGCTCAGCTACTTGAGATCACTTGCAGCTCATTCATGGACTCTCATGTACCCAAACAACGATGGAATTTTTATGGATGACAATGCGCCATGTCACCGGGCCACAACTGTTCGCGATTGGTTTGAAGAACACTCTGACAATTCCAACGAATGATCTGGCCACCTAGATCGCCCGACATGAATCCCATCGAGAATTTATGGACATCATCGAGAGGTTGTTCGTGCCCAAAATCCAGCACCATCAACGCTACAATTATGGGACGTCTATCGAGACAAAGCATGGCTCAATATTCCCAGAAGACTTCGAACGACTTGTTGAGTCCATGCCACGTCGAGTTGCTGCACTCGCCAAGCAAAGGAGGGCCGACACGATATTAAGAGGTATCCCATGACTTTTGTCACTTCAGTGTAATATTACCCGAAGAGAAGTGGCCTGATAATAATCAAGGATTGCTCTGGATTTTGGTGCTTCAGGTTCGAATCATGAAGCACCAAAAAAATGTTTATTAGTGGTAAAAATAAATGTGAAATAAATGTTTATTAGTGGTAAAAAATAAATAAATGGGAAATAAGGTTTTATTAATTGGTTTGGAACTAATGTTATACTGTGGGTCCTGGTCTAATTTAAGTGGTTTATTCCAAACAACCCTAAAAATATTCTAATAAAGAGTCTTACAACAGTCTGTTGAATTGAAATTTAATATATTTAATTTTATATATTTAACCCTTGAAAGATTACAACCCTAATTTTATATATTTAACTTTTGATATCACAACATCATTTTGCATTTGGGAATTTTAAAAATGGAATATTAGAAACAGTAAAATCTCATATTAAAATTAATTATGATTTTTACTTTTTAAAAGAAGCTTATATTTCATTTGTATTAGGCTAAAATAATATTTAGTTAATTAAGTAAGCTAGCAAAGGAAGCTTTCTTCTCTAGTAAATTTGTAAAAACATTTCATAGTCTTCCAAATAGTTTTGCCTTACTTATTTCCATATTTTCGTAATATGATGAAATTTGCTTAAACTTTGACCCTTTAATTCTACTGAATATTATTAATGCACAGAAATACTAAAGAGATTTAAAAACTCATTTAAATATAAAGATTAATATCTGTTTTTAATTTTTCCACTCAAACTATTTTATTTAAAAAGCAGCTATTTGCAGCATTATCAAATGACTATGGATCGAAATTTATCGCATAGGTTTTTGAAATGAAGCAACAAAATGGAATATAAATCATTTTCCAAACTTAATGCATTGCTTTTTCAGCCTTAAAAGGTGTTCGCTTTTATTTAATACTTTATGAAAGCAAAATTTATGATTTCGTTGCATTGTTTTGCATATTTTTAGAGTTCAGGAAGCAATATTAGTGATTCAATTAACCCTTCTGCACTCGGATGTTGTTGCTTTTTGAAAAAAGTATTTTTTTTATTTATTTTTTTCTAAAGATGAGAGAAGCTATAGAGGGACAAAAAAAAATATCTATAAAAATTTTCATTGAAGGAGGAAGCTGACATGGACCGAGAGGTGCCCCATTTTAAGCATCCAAAAGTTATAAAGCAGAAGTATCATGGGTTCAAGTGTCATTTGAATTAGTTGCATGCAGGTCATCCAAAAGATGCAGAAGACATCTCAATGGAGAAGCATCCTTGAAACTAACATGAAATTTATCATTTTCCTGCGCCACGAGCACTTAAACAAGCATAAAAAAAATGAAATGAATTTCTGCACTTTGCACTCTGTTTCAGTAAAAACTTTGAAAGCTTTCTTATAAGAAGGAAATATGGCGATTTGAAGAACATGAATTTTCCTACACTATTTTCTGTGTGTTAAGATTCAGGTGTGCCTCCTGTAACAAAACTACAAAGGCATTTTCGAGCAGGAAGGAAGGTTTTAGGAGTAACTGCTTCACATTTGCGAGTTTATTGGAAGAAAATCTGGAAAGATTTTCTGACATTCTAGTGTCGATGCGAAGACAACTTGCACACGTCAAATCTCCACCGAAAATTCTTATTTTTGAAAGCAATGAACGAATGAGTCGAAGTCAGAGGGATTCGAGACAAGAACTCTGTCCTGCTCTATAACTAAGAGCTTTTCACTGAATCTGGATGGTATTTTTTTTAACAGCGAAGCTTTTGTTTTCCTTTTATGTATTCCCACGAACTTAGGGCGATTAAAAGGAGGCCTTTTCTTCCTGTTGGAGTTTTTAGGGTAGCTATCCACATTTATGAGTCGTTCGCGAGTGAAAGTGAAAAATTCCCAACAGGTAGTTTTGAGAATCGATTTCAAGATTTATACATGTTGTCACAATTATCATTGACTGGAATGGGCGCCACCAGGAAATTAAAACCTGGTACAGTTTGTTCACTAACTGTGCACTTTTTATATTTACTGTACCCTGAGTTATACTTTTAATTAGTTTTACTAATAATTAATCTCATTTTCTGCAAAACCCTGAGTAATTTTCCAATACATTTATAATTTACCGAAATAATGATTTAACAAATCACAGTAATATTAATACATATCTAAAAATTACATTTACACATTAAAAATTACAATTCAGTTGCATACAATTATTGTGCTTTTAATATTGCACAAAATTTCAAAAGATCAGTTTCAAATCGGCATTTTGACTATCGATTTCAGACTTTTATACATGTTGTCACAATTTTTTACTGACTGGAATGAACGCCATCAGCAGATTCTAACTTGAATGCCTCTGCACGTACTTACTGTACCTCGAGTTATACATTCAACTAGCTTATTAATTATTAATCGCATTTTCGCTGAGTAATTTCCAATACATTTATCACTTACCAAAATAATGATTTATCAGATAAAAATTTAATATTAATACAATCTAATAATTCCATCAGTAACACACATTTACTGTGTTTTAATATGGCATAAAATTTCAAAAAGATTGAAATATTACCTCATATCAAATCACACCCTTTCAACTGATCAACAAAAGATAACAAAAACATATCACTCCTCCACAAATCACTGAATTTTTGTGTGTGAATCGCTATTAAAACTACATATGACTGTTATCAACGCAGCAGCTTTGAAAGACACACGGCCTACAAACCCCTTTTACCCATCCGAACTGGAAATTCAATTCTGTTGGCCACTTCAACACGATCCTATTAGCTAGTTTACATAACAAATATCATCACACGGATATCCATAATAAGAGGCTGGACGATCGATGGCATATCAACGTAATGGTCATTTCGATCATGACCGTCCTACATCCGTAAGCTTGTGATAATGTTGCAGTCAAGGCATTATTCGGCTAGAATATCTTCACATGGTGTCCCGGATAACTAATTTTCTAACAGCAAGTTTATATTACCCTGGATATTTGTTTCGAAAGGATATCGTAAAGTTATTGTAAAGCCTGTTCGTTTCTATGGGTTGTTTTCGTTTGTGACGTTAGGTCTTCAGCAAATGAGGTAATGAAACTGCCATTGAATCGCTGCGTATTGTTGTTTCATGAAATATCTTTTGTTTGTAATACGTGATGAGATCGTATGATATTAGTTTATGCATAAATTCTATACCGCAACTGGATTTTGTAGTCAAAGAGACAATGTATTACATTTATTTTTAAGATAATTGTATTAGAAATGCAAAATATATTCCGATAAAAATAAGTTTAAAAGAGTAAATTAAATTTTCAAATATAATTAAATTAGCGGCATTAATTTATATCAAAAATATTTAATTATTTTTTAAATTAATATTAAATAAATAATTTATTTATCAATTTGTGATTATATTTCTTTTTCCTAATGTGTAAACATTTGCTTTATCAGCGTTTTAGTTCCATGAAATTCATTAATCTGTTGACAAATTTACTAAGCAAACACCACTATTTTGTATTAATGTTTGCCCATGACTGTTGGCTAACTAGAAACTCTGGCCATTTTAATCCTGAATTTTATTGCTACCTTGTTGGACATTGGACCTAAAAGCGATCAGGTAGAAATTTAACAATCCGCCAACAAGCTAAATTTTATGGCTTTATCGCCAAATTGTTAAATTGCTATTATGAAAAAAGTTTTATTTCTTTAACAGCAAATTTTATCGCTTTATCCCATGTATGTTGTTTACGATTGCCAAAATATAATGATAAAACAACATTTAAAAAAAAAAGAGAAAAAAAGTGGACAATTACTTACATTTCATTCAACAATATCCTTTATCGCCTCAAGGAAGTCATTAAAAATTCTTGTAATGTGGAATTTGTGCTGTTGCCGCCACATGTTTCCATGAAATAAATGTTGAATATTTCGCAAAAATTTTATATATATATATATATATATATATATATAGCGCAACGTCTTCAAGGATTATTAGAAGAAGTTACTCCACATTCGTATGTTGTATGAATGAAAGAAAGCTTTAAAATCTCCCATCAGCCTATTTGTTGATGTGAGCTTATTCACATTGTTAAATCGACATCGAATGTCGTTTGTCTGAAAATCAATATTGGCAACGATCACCTGTATAGGAGTCAAACCGAGAGTCTCTTCGCGCATTATTGTTGATCCGAAATCACTTTTAAATGTAATTAAAATAGTAATTTTCTTAAAACATGAATTATTAAGTACTTGTTTGTTTTTATGCATATAGTAATTAACGAAAACGTTATAATTAATACTATTGGTAATGTAATACTTTTAATAACGTATAGTTAATACTATTGGTAATGTAATACTTTTAATAACGTATAGTTAATACTATTGGTAATGTAATACTTTTAATAACGTATAGTTAATACTTTGCTAATGTAATACTTTTAATAACGTATAGTTAATACTTTTGCTAAAAAAGTAATACTTTTAATAACATATAGTTAATATTTTTGCTAAGTAATACTTTTAATAACGTACGGTTGCTAAAGTAATACTTTTATTAACGTATAGTTAATACATTTGCTAATGTAATACTTTTATTAACGTATAGTTAATACTTTTGCTAAAGTAATACATTTAGTAACGTATAGTTAATAAATTTTTTTTATTGCAATACTTTTAATAACGTATAGTTAATATTTCTGCTAATGTAATACTTTTATTAACGTATAGTTAATACTTTTGCTAATGTAATACTTTTATTAACGTATAGTTAATACATTTTCTATTACAATACTTTTTAATAACGTATAGTTAATACTTCTGCTAATGTAATACTTTTATTAACGTATAGTTAATACTTTTAATAACGTATAGTTAATACTTTTTGCTAAAAAGTAACACTTTTTAATAACGTATAGCTAATACTTTTGCTAAGTAATACTTTTTAATAATGTATAGTTAATAATTTTGCCTTTCAACTATACATAACAATATTTTGTTAAAAATACAAAGTTTCCTATAAATATAATCCTTCTAAGCAGAACTGCTAGTTATAATAGAACTCCATATAACAAAGCCCAAATCGCCTACGTAAACTGAAAACTTTGTTTCATTCCAATATAATAAATAAAAATAATACGCTGAGTTAAATTTTTATTAAAAAAATTTATAATTCACTTTATACTTTATATGTCTCGAAAAATATTTCGTTGTCATTGTGAGCAATAAACGTTCGCCATTGCAAAATTCTCCAAACAAACAACCTGAAACATTATTCTTAAGGCAAAAAGTAAAAAGAAAGAAATCACAATCCGTCTTCAAAAATATTTGTAATCTTGACGTTTTTATAAAGCTAAAAAAGTGATTCAAAAAAGAAATATTTTTACTACATGAAAAGCAAGTTCTGACTGGTCTACTTTCGTTGACTGACGTAAATCCCATGACTTCTGATGCAGTTTATTCGTCAAATACCCAGTAGAACTAAATCTCTAGTTGAATAGTATATAAATGTTTACAGCAACCTTGTCTCCATAGAATAGGATTGTTTTCCAAAGCAAAACTAAAGTCTTTTCTCTGCACATTTGTGTGCTTATCAGATTGCTTTGTTTTCTTCTCAAAATGTCTTGGCGCGTTAACTTTTAACATTGTTTCCAAATAGTCTGCAGAATATTTCATGATTTCAAAATTGCTTAAAAATTTATATATAGTAGATTTCGAAATATTTAACAAGATTTCAATTCTCAGGAGTGTTATAAGCAATATCTGTTCCCAAACAGTATCTGTCTATTCATAATGAAAATAGTCGTGTCTGAAAACAAAAAAGATATTGTTTTTTATATATAAAATATATATATTTTTATTCCATGTTGAATAATTTTATTATTTAATATGTATGCTTGGAGCGAATCTTCAGGAATTTTGTTTAAAAATTCGTAGACATTGGTGTTATAAATGTCCGCATATTATCTATATAAATGTTTATACAAAAGAATATTTTCTTTTGTATCTATTGTTCTCAAAAAATCTATGGAATTTCACATGATAAATTTTTTAAAGTATCAACACTAAAGGTAATAATGTTTAACTTTCCATTTTCTGATAGTTCATAGACGTTATCAATTGAATCGTTAAAATAAAATACACATACATTTATAAAACTATTTTTGTATAACATCAACTAAAAATATTTTGATTGTCATTTTAATTCATCTGATAAAAATTATATTTAATTATTAACTGCATTAATAATTCCATGCATACTGTAAAATTATATGCAAATTAATAATTTCACGCCTGTTAACAAATACACTGTAAATCATGTGTACTTTCTATTAATGCATTGAAATTAACTAAATTATTTATATAATATTTTATAGTATAGTTAATACTTTTAATAACAAATAGTTAATAGTTTTGCTAAATAATACTTTTAATAACGTATAGTAATTATTTTTGCTAAAGTAATACTTTTAATAACATATAGTTAATACTTTTGTTAACATAAAACTTTTAATAACGTATATTTAATACTTTTAAATAATGTATATTTAATACATTTGCAATTTAACTATACATAAAAATATATATTAAAAATACAAAGTTTTCTATAAATATAATCCATCTAAACAGAACAGCTAGTTATAATAGAACGCTATATAATAAAGCCCTAATCCCCTACGTAAACTGAAAATATTGTTTCATTCCAATATGATAAATAAAAATAATACTCCGAGTTAAATTTTATGAAAAAATTTTATAATTCACTTTATCCTTTATACTATGTCTCAAAATATTTTCGTTGTCATTGTGAGCAATAAACGTTCGCCATTGCAAAATTCTCCAAACAAACAACCTGAAACAACATTCTCCTTAAGGCAAAAAAAAAAAAAAAAGAAAGAAATCACAATCCCCTCTTCAAAAATATTTGTAATCTTGACGTTTTTATAAAGCTAAAAAGAAATATTTTAGGACATGAAGAGCAAGTTCTGACTGGTCTACTTTCGTTGACTGACGTAAATCCCATGACTTCTGATGCAGTTTATTCGTCAAATACCCAGTAGAACTAAATCTCTAGTTGAATAGTATATAAATGTTTACAGCAACCTTGTCTCCATAGAATAGGATTGTTTTCCAAAGCAAAGCTAAAGTCTCTTCTCTGCACATTTGTGTGCTTATCAGATTGCTTTGTTTTCTTCTAAAAGGTCTTGGCGCGTTAACTTTTAACATTGTTCCCAAATAGTCTGCTGAATACTTCATGATTTCAAAATTGCTTAAGGAAAATATATAGTAGATTTCGAAATATTTAACAGGATTTCTATTCTCAGGAGTGTTATAAACAATATCTGTTCCTTAACAATATCTTTTTATTCATTATGAAAATAGTCGTGCCTAAAAATAAAGGATATTGTTTTTGATTTCATATAAAATATATATATTTTTTATTCTATGTGAATAATTTTATTGTTTAATATGTATGCTTTGAAATAATCTTTAGAAATTTGTTTAAGAGATTCATAGACATTTCTATAGAAATGTCTCTATATTATTTATATAAATATCTATACAATGAATATTCTGTTTTGCATCTATTGTTCTGAAATGTCTGGAACTTCTGAGTCTGGATTCTTTCAATTATCAACTGTAAGAATAATAATGTTTGACTTTCCGTTTTCTGATTGTACATATACATAAGTTAACATTTGAATCGTTAAATTAAAATACACATACATTTATAAAGATGTTTTTGTCTAACAGCAATTAAAATATTTTTGTCTGATAATAATTGCATTTAATTATTAACAACATTAATAATTTCATGTACTATATATTGTAAAATTACATTCAAATGAATGTATTCACACTTATTAACAAATACACTGTGCACTTTCTATTCAAGCATTGGAATTAGCTAAATTATTTATATAACTTTTATACATTTGCAATAAATGTTTAATTTTAGGGATTTTTATTTCGCAATTTAGAGTCATGATCACTTATTGATGTCAACATGTCAAGGGAAATGCTGTTTTCCTGATTATTGGTTCAAACATTGATCTTTGAAATCCATATCTACTTACTGTATTTACGATAACTAATGTGAATTTATTTTTGTATTGACGTACATTCGTTTTCAAAGAGAAATATTTGAATTCATCACGGCAACTAATCTGTAAATATAGATTCAAACTATAGACATCATTGTTATACATAAAAACTGAAACAGTTTTAATGCAAATACCAGGAATTTGAAAGTTAATGGTTTGATTTGTAGTTCAATTACAGTTAATATTTCAACTTGTAGACTTGTAGTTAAAGTACAAGTTTCGAATGCTTTGGTAGCGAAAGTTACAATCACTGCTTTCAGAGTCAAGAAGACTCTATAGCAATTGCAACAATGTACACTTGATACATCTGAAATTAGTCTATCTGGGTAAATGTATCTTACATACGGGAAGCTAATTTGGAGTAATTGTTCTTTTAATGTCTTCTTTAAAAGCATTACTTCCCTTTGTTCTCGTCGAATTTATCAGTCCTCGAGATCTCCAATATATTAAAAAAATATTGTGATTAAATAATTTTAATAGCAGTATGAACTGAAAATAAAGAAGTGAATTTTGTAATGAAATAAATAAATAACGATTTTCTATTTATAATGTTTATAAGGCAGATTTCAAATAATATGTTTTAAGTAACAAAAATTGTGTTGTGCTTTATAGTCGGAAGATTTTATTTAATCACATGAAAAGCAAGCATTTGTAGATGTCCACTTTAACAACATACTTCATTACAGGTCAGGAGGTCTGCGTAGGTAATTTACACTAACTGACAAAAGTCAAGTTCAAATCAAATGTGAGATCATGTATGCGTAGAAAATAAATGCGCAGTGCTTCTGGGAACTTTCATTTCTTTTTTTCATGTAGAAGTAGTGGAGTAGATCTTGGATAAAGAGGAAATTTCAGCATGTATGTCCTAATCATTAGTGAATGACCAACGGTTCATGTGCATTTTATTAAAATATATTATTTTAATAACATTTCTATCAAATATGTAATCAGAATTATAAATCAAGTAATTAACCGAATCTATGTATAAAGCAAATGTGTATTTTCTAAAAACTTAAAAACCGAGAACGGCGAAAAATCTAGTATTTTTCTTTATTTTTATTAATTTTATATTTTTTAATTATTTTTCAATAGGTGCAGAAATTTAACGTTGCTAAAATTTGTGTTGAAATTATTATTTATTATCTTTAAATAGAATTAAAAACCTTGAGTTTTTTTTACTGACTAACTCTTTATTTTAACTCCGTCAGAGACATTAAAGATTGATGCCTTCATTAGATGTTATTGTAAGAAAAAAGTTAGAAATTGCTACTTTTTGTCTATATTAATTTCAGATTACTTTACAAAAGAAACTATTGTATTAAAAAAATTATAACTGATGGAAAGGGAGAAAAAAATATAATAGAAATTCCTGGGGTGGCTCCGAAAATTTGTTTTTTTTGCCAATTTTCTTTATATTTGCTTTGACTGGAAAGTTTGTTTAAAATATATCTTAGCTAACACCAATAATTCTTCCTTCAGAATTTGACCAAATTTATATATTTGGATTTATATGGATGCAGAAAATTATATTTTCAAGAGGCCACATCTTTAGGAAGCTTTGAAAACTACGTCTGGATCAAAATGATCAGAATCAACAAGAATATCAAATGTACTAAAATCGAACTTTTATATTGAGCATTTATTTTGTCCAATATTCTAACTCATTGTTTAAACCACTATCTAAAGTTAACCATCAACGCTAAATTACTGGAATTGGAATTATAAACAGCATTTTTCTTAACGATTCTCAAAGACATATAAAACGATATGATATCAGCCACGTTAAATTGACTGCAACCAAGATCTCCATGCAAACATCTCAAACATATTCAACAAAGATAGTAATCCCACAGTTTTTGTCACCAGTGATTCTAACCTCCCATTATGATTTAAATAATTTATGTTTACTTTTATCACGTTATAAATGTTATTGTTCTTGGAATCGGTAACGATCGTTACATTTAAGTGTATTCAAATGCTTCCATACAGGCTCCCGTAATCGCATCCCTAAACAATGAGTTAAGCTATCTAGAATAACGACGCTATAACCATTGCTGAAGGAATACGTATAAAGCGTCATTTTCTCCTTTATTGCTTTAACAATTCTCCTACCAAAGTCGTGGTGAGCTTTTTCCTCTACCTGTATAAAAGTTTTAGCTTTTAGCCAAACAAATAGCTGTAATACAGTTGCCTACTAGAGAAGAAAATGTTTATGGTTCCGCTTTGTATGGTGAATGTGGCACCTTAAAAACCCTAAAATAATATTATCAATAGTTAATTAATAATTGGTAAATTTTTTTAGCTGCTATTTATTTCACTAGCAAATTTGAAAACGTCAATTATTTTTATGCGTGAGATGATTTGTAGCCTTTTTACAATCGAACTAACAAATATTGATGATTGAAAATGACGTCCTGATTGAGAATTTTTCACCGTTCCTACCACAATCTAAACCATGCTGAAAGCTATAATTTTATATTTGATATTGAATTATTCTGAAGAAATAAAAAATGACAAAACTTTTAATCAACTTTAAGATGCTTATTTTCGTTTAAACCTGAACACATTAGTAAACAGATGATCTGACACGCCTATTAGGTTTTTCTCTCACTCTCCTTGAATAACACAAATTATTTGGTATTATCTATTGGCGTTCATCCTGAGAAGTAACTGATAATTTCTGTGCTCGCGAAAACGGCCTGATCGTCAATGTTCGAATCGATTACGGTAATCTGGTAGAGAAAGTATCTATCAAACAGATTATTTTTTGCCTTCATTTATTTTATATTTTTGGATATAGGAAAAGTTATAACTTTTGGATACCTCTGGCGTTTGTAAGATAGAGGTTCAATTGTTCATTATTAAACTTCAGTTTCTTTTTTTTTTTTTAGCTTGTAGAGAAATAAACCTGCCAATGTAGAGAAATGATGTAGAGAAACATACACTGAAGTGACAAAAGTCATGGGATAGCAATATGCAAATGTTCAGATGGACAGTGCATCGCAAGAACAGGTATAAATGCGCAGTGCTTTCGCAGAGCTTTCATTTCTGTTCAACCATATTCCGTGAAGAGGTTTTGACGTGATGATGACCGCACGACGGGAATTAACAGACTTTGAACGCGGAATGTTAGTTGGAGCTAGACGCATGGGTCATGCCATTTCGGAAATCGTTAGGGAACTCAACATTCCCAGATCCACTGTGTCAAGAGTGTGCCGAGTGTATGAAATTTCAGGCATAACATCCCACCATGGGACGCGCAGTGGTCAACCGCCTGCACTTAACGACCGACACCGGCGACGTCTGCAAAGAGTCGTAAATTCTAACAGACAAGCAACACTGCGTCAAATAACAGCAGAAATCAATGTGGGACGTACAAGGGACTTGTCTGTTAGAACTGTGCGGAGAAATTTGGCTTTTCTTGGGCTATTCCAGCAGAAGACCGACTACAGTGCCTTTTTTTACTGACAGAACGACATCGCTTGCAGCGACTCGTGGGCACGTGAGCATATCGGTTGGTCCCTAGATGAATGGAAAACCGCGGCCTGGTCCGATGAGTCACGATTTCAGTTGGTAAGAGCTGATGGTAGGGTTCGGAGTGTGGCGCAGACCACGAAGCCATGGACTCAAACTGTCAGCAAGGCACTGTTCAAGCTGGTGGTGGCTCCGTAATGGTGTGGGATGCGTTTTCATGGCATGGACTTGGTCCTCTGGTGCGACTGGACCGAACATTGACTGGAAATGCTTATATTCAGCTACTTGGAGATCACTTGCAGCCATTCATGGACTTCATGTACCCAAACAACGATGGATTTTTATGGATGGCATTCTAAAGCATGTCACCGGACCACAACTGTTCGCGATTGGTTTGTAGAACATTCTGGACAATTCCAACGAATGATCTGGCCACCTAGATTGCCCGGACATGAATCCCAAATCGAGCATTTATGGGACATCATCGAGAGGTCTGTTCGCGCCCAAAATCCTGCACCATCAACGCTTTCAAATTATGGACGTCTATCGAGACAGCATGGCTCAATATTCCTGCAGAAGACTTCCAACGACTTGCTGAGTCCATGCCACGTCGAGTTGCTGCACTTCGCCGGGCGAAAGGGAGGGCCGACACGATATTAAGAGGTTCCCATGACTTTTGTCACTTCAGTGTAATGTAATAGTGATGATGTAGAGAAACATGATATAATAGTAATGATGTAGAGAAATATACCCAAATATACCCTGTCAATGCAGGAACAAGTATGGGAAATAAACATTTCGCATACAACCTCACACAACGTTTTATTGGAGGAAATAAGATAGTCATTTGAATAGGGCTTAACAACAAAATGGGTTAAATAGTAGGTATTCAATCTGAAGTAATTCATCAATAAAATGGCTAATCGATCTCTAGACTGCACTGTATGATAGAATTGGATTAGGGAAGTGGTATTCGTATTTCTGAGAATAACTGACACATATTTGTGCTTTTTTATATTTTTTTACAGTGAGTGTAGAAATTATCCTTATAACTTTATTTCTAACAAAAACTGTTACTGGCAGAACAAGTTCTATCAATCAGACTTGAAATTTTATTTATTTTTTTTTTTGCCTTCTATACAAAGTCGTATCTTACGCAAATAAGAGACTCTGTTCTTTTCACATTTATATGAGTTATAATTCAAAAACCAAATTTCAAATTGAATTTTTATCTCATGCACTGGGTAACATCTAAAAAAAGTATCACACTTTCAGTTTAAAACGATTGTAAATGACAGCACCAATTTTATATTTTTCGTGTTTTTTCTATTTTTTGTATTGTATTTTGTATTTAATATTGTATTTTTCAAATTCAAATAATTTTTGACATTTTCGATAGTTTTCTAAACTACGCACTACGCACATTAAATATAAACACGTTTTTCTAATCATAAATTTACTGGTAAGAATACTTGCTGCAATCATTGTGTATGTTAATGAAATAGATTGTTTTGGTCATAAAATAAACAATTTTAATATTTTGAATAATTTATTATATTAAGAAAGAAACCCTCTTTCTACTTTTATTTTTAATATAAACATGATTTTTATCACAACTTGTTGAAATAAATTTCATTTTGTTCTTGTTGAAATTTATTTTACCTTTTAATGAAAATGTGCTTTCTTGCATGAATTTCTAAAAAATAAAAACTTCTCGAATAACCTTTACTTATTTTTGAACATCTAGGGATTGATTCTGTCAACATTCTGTATCAATTGAAAATTCATATTTCATAATATTTTGATTCTAATAAGGATTTGCTTATAAAAATAACACAAGTCTGCACATGTAAAGAAATAAGACATTTATGTATATAGAAAAGTAAATATTGAAGTTACATAAAAAATTTAAAAAGTTTGTCTGAAGCCATTGTAAGTTGAATATTATTTATATTCGCTTATTATATTTAAAAGACACCTTAAATTCAGTGAATATAATCATACATTCACCACATGATCATCATACATCAACAAACATGACATGTGTTATGCAATTTGTTTGTGTTTGAAATACTAATTGCTCACCCCTATATATATATATATATATATATATATGTCAACCATGTACCATGTACCACCACCGTACCATGCTGAATATACCGGTTCTCGTTAGATCACCGAAGTCAAGCATCATTGGGCGCGGTCAGTACTTGGGTGGGTGACCACCTGGGAACACCGCGTGCCGTTGGCATACACAAATTTGGGACCTGAATGGCCGAGTGTCTGGCGCTCGGTGCCACAGGTTTCGGGTTCGGAATACCGGCGGTGCCATGGATGTTGGTAGTTGTACGGAATCCACTTTAAGCCGTAGGCCCCGGTCTCCTATGACTGTAAGAGCGTCACGGAGCCAAAGTCAGGCTTCTACCTGCGGGGTGGGTGCTCCATCACAACAGAAGCTGCTTCCTTCCCCTTCAATCATAAGTACGTATGTGCTCGTTGGCTCGGCCCCAGCGAAGTGGGATAAGAAACAACAACAAAACATAAATCAAACTGATAAGTAAAGAATAATTTCATTTAATGAAAATCACGTAATAGAGATGAAATGTACATGCACTTTAAGAAAAATAAAAAATTAACAAAACTTACTCAATTAAAATAATTTAATAACATGCAGCTAGTCTTGCTAATTGAAGGCGCCTTATAATATCCTAGGTATTCATGGATGTTTGTTAATGATTCGAAATCCACGTTAGGATGGCGGCCTAATTAGCCTAAAGTGTGCAAAAAAAATGACAGTAAAACGACAAACCAAACCAAACCTAGGTATTTAAACAATATGATTTTATGTGATATCTTATGTAATATCAATTCTGCTTGCAACAATGCCTTTATATGGAATCTTTATCTTAAACAATGTATTTTCTGATTCTTTGTCAAATTCATCCTATATGTGCTGGATTGGATTCAAATTTTTTGCGGTTGAGGATGAGTATGAATTTGTGCAGGCACTTTGTTGATAAACCATTCATTAACAATCTTTACTCATCCATGAATACCTAGGATATTATAAGCCGCTATTAATTAGCAAGACCAGCTGCATGTTATTAAATTATTTTAATTGAGTAAGTTTTGTTAATTTTTCTTTTGGATCGTGGTCATGCTGAAAAATACACTGGCTTCCAAAGCTGTAAACTGTCAGTAAATGTCTACATTATGCCGAAACATTATCAGAAAAGTATTTGAAATGATCCATCGAACCTTCATTGAAGGTCAATTTTCCCTACGCCCGACATTGAGCCCTACTCTATGACTCCCTTTATACCAAGCTACACAGTAGGAATTATAACGAATATCAATTATTCATTTCCACGCTGCCAATTTTTGACATATCCATCACTCCTAAAACATTTTATTTACTTTTAATCAGTAGTTTTGCCTTAAATCCTTCAGATTGGTGGAATCTTTGAACTGTTTATGCATTAACACCCTTAATAGTTGTATCTGCTATATATTCTATTAATTGAGAAGCGATCAATGTCGGGTTTTACCTCATATTCTTCATCACTTCTTAAGCATCTCAACCATTCAAAATACTTGGCTGTCCACTCCGAGGTTTCTTAAATATGTATCTATTATTTCGTAATTCCTTATAACAGTTTTGACAGTAGACCGACTTTTGATAACAAGTTTTACTATTTTAGCGTAAGAATTTTTTTCCTTAACTTAATTATTAAATTTTGCACGTCAATACCAATTTTCAGTTTAGGAGCCATTTTAACTGGAACAGTGACAACTCATGCATACTGTTCTATATTTTTTTTCGTTTCTGCTTAAATAAGAAGGAAATCGTGTGTGGTTCTACAAAAGCACTTCCTGTATGTATATTTTTATGACTCCAATTGTGCATATTTTTGCATATTTTGGATAGATAATTTAGTTGCTATAATGCATTTTTGTAAAAGATTGTTTAACTTATAAAATGTAATGCTGCAATAAATTTATTTTGTTTAATATTTATAATTTCTTAAAACACATTATTTCAATAGGTACATGTTGTATTTTGTGATATATTGTAAATCCATAAATATCGAGAAAAAATTAAGAACAAAAAAATGACATTATTTTATGAATTTTTTAAATAGGTTTTTAAAATAAAAATGATTTGCCCTTGATAATTGACTTGGTCGATTTCATAGTTAATGGATGTTTTTAATTTATTATGTAAACGTAATTTGTCATTATTCAATGTCATAATAATATTCGATATCTCCAGACTTAAATTTTTATGTATTAACTCATTAATCAAACTAAAAATATAAACATTTCAATTTGAAATAAACGAAATTCATGTAAATCATACCAATTTTTCTTCACAATTACAGTACAAGCGAAAAGATAAATTAGTTGAACATCTAATAAAAACGAAATTTTTAAGTTATGTTTGAATCAGTATAGCTTAAACGTTAAGACAGAACTATTAATTGAAGGTGAGAATTCCAAACATTGTATTGAAGTGGATAATTGTCACTACAATATCAATATATTATGGACAAAACGAATATACCCAACAATTTTTTTTAAATTTTTGATAAATAAAAGATGCATATAGTTATAAGTGACGAAAAGTCTCAATTTACTTGCTTTGGTATTCGGAAGGAATTTAGTTGTATTTACTTATGCACATAAGATTGATCACAAGAGTTATTGCAAACTACCAACTTAAACTTCCAAGCATGCCCAGACATGTTTCACTATTTTGCGTCACAATTAATGCAGTTTTTGTGATATGATACCGTGGACGTGCAGTGTGACAGTATCATGAAGTTCTTTCAAATATGTTCTCAATTACCCTGTTCCAGAAGTAAAGATTTGGTGGGGTCAGGTAAAGTGACCTTGACATTCCCGGAATCAAGGGTTACTGACTAAGTAATGTCGCCCACATAAATTCAAACCTGAATGTGTCACATATCTCTTTCGAATTTCGAAAGGGCACTGCCATACGCCTTGCCTCGTTCTTTTCAATTTTAATAGGAGAAGTGGGGGACCATGATAAATGCCAAAAAAGCAAGTGAAGGGAGACTATATTGGATTTATGAATATCAGACTTGACTTATTCAGGATACATAATTTTATAAGTCTTTTTTAAAATATAGTTACGTTAGTTAGATTTTGTTCTCTTTGTTTAAAAATGAATTAGACAATAAGAAAAATTATTTAGTATAAGAAATAAGAAGGATAAATTTACTGCATTTCCTTTGATAAATGTATGTTTTCATGAAATCCCTAAAAAGTTTCTTAAAATTTATTTCCATATAAAACTACTTAGGTTACATGAATAACAAAATTATTGTTATATTTTCTCAAATATATTTATTACTACTTTCTATTAGTTAAACATTTTGATTTATTCTTGCATATATAATATGTAATTTTACCTTATAACTGTTATAAATAAAAAGTTTAAAATTTTAACAAGCAAAAATAAAAACGCAGTTAAAATGTATGCAAATGTCTCTCTTTGAATAATTATTCAAATCTGCAACTATTTCCTTAAATAATTCAGTACAGTTGTGTCAGAGAGTCCAGACATTTAATCTGCTCAATTTCAATAATAAACATGATACATGCTCTTAATAATTGTAAAAATGTTTTAAAATTACCTTTTGTCTCGACTTATATGTCTGAGACAATCCCGTGAAATCAATATGTCTAGTACCTTTAAGATACCAAAGTAATTTAAGTTTCATGCTTGATTTATGAAGTATTACTGTTCCAAATAAAATGACTCGCTAAAAAGTAATGAGTGCGAACTAAACATTTGGATTATTTTTAAATTCAACAAATAAAAATATTAAAAATAAATTGCTTTTGTCTTTAACTACGACGTGATTTGTCATCAATAGATTACATTTGCATGCATTTTTTAAATGCCATTGAATATTAAACAGTAGTAAATTGATGGATGAGTTATCCAAAGAAATACTATGATATTTTATGCATCTTATACACTTTATTGAAAAAATACTTAAATTAAGAAGTACTAGAAGGGCATTTGATAAACTGAAACATGAATAAGGAAAAATATTGGGCTCCTAACAACATCAAAATTCAGATAAATTAATTGTTGTTAAAAATAGATCATATTCTCAGCCTTTTTCCTATTGATTAACTTTATCTGGGATGCTATTTTCGCAGAGGACTAACCCGTTAATATACAATAAGGAAATCAGTGGTTCCAACTTTATATTGATCCGCTTTATTAAGATTCATAAACATTCACTACTATTTAAAGTTATAAAAATTCATTATGTCATTAAATTTACATATCTTTCGAAGATTATTTATCTTTCCTTCTAGAATGATTTCGTCTGATAACTTTTCATTTTAACATTTTGGATAACTTTTATTGAAACGTTTTTTTTTTTCTCTTCTAGATTAGTCAACTGTTCTGCTACATTAAAAGTTCGGATTTTATTTATTAATTTGCAATTATTGATTATTTTTGATTATCATATTGCACTCATGCCATGTCATCAGAATACACCGTGAGAAATATTTAAGTTAATTTCCGGTTTTTAAATTAACAAAAAAAATTCTCAATTTTAAAATTCTGAGAATATACATTTCTAAGAAAGATAATATCTTTACGTAAGCAATAACTCATTTATTTAGACCCACACTTTTTATTCTTTTAATTTTATATTTAAAGGGTATTTTTATAGTTTTTTTTTTTTTTTTATATTTACCTATAATTAAAGAGCCAGATTTTTGTATTCATATTCTTCTTTGCTTTTAATTTTTTTTTTTTTTTTACAGTACGGCTTACATTGAAAATTTCAAACAATTATTACTACAGTAATGTTATTTTTTCCATTAACAAAACAAACATCTATTTCATGATGGTGGAATTAATATTAGATGTGTATTTTGATTTCATAAACATGGAATCAATCACGTCGATTCAAGTAACCACGAAACATAGGGGCACGGCTATCTTTGGAAATCGTCTCTTCATTTGTTTCTGCCATGTAGAAACACTCCGTCAATGTCAACAGCTTACAATGAATTCCGTCGTCATATGCACTTCATTAATCTGTCCTTACAGAGACCCTAATGGGAGGGAAACCGCCCCTTTTGGAGGAAATAATTGAAAATGATGTCCCCCTACGATCACCTGAAAGACATGCAGGGCTTGGAATGACAATTTAGGAGGAGATGTATCGATTACTGCATTCATTTGTCATGATCTGCTATACGTTGTCTGCTGCTGGTTTTCTCTTTTGACAAATTTCTTCATAGACTGCGAGTTAAAGCTCCAATATTGTATATTAATGATGTAGAAAATGAAAAAAAAAAAAAAATGAGTAATGCTTTCCTCTTTAGTTATAAATAATTATTGCTAAAAAATTATTTATTTTATTATTCGTTAGATTTAATTAACTTTTGATCAATTTTGGAATTTGTTTAGCGACATCACTTGCACATCCTGGTAGGGTTGATAAATATGTAATTTTCTGAAATCCGATACTTCTTTTGTAATAATAATCAAATAGTATGGGTCCAAATAGGCTTGCCCATCTTTACGTTTTTATTTTTATATTTTAAAATAGAATATGTTTTTGGTAATAAATACCGTAAAAACAATTATGTTGAGTGTATAAGAATCTTTAGATTCCTACAGTATTTATGCTTACTGTTAACATTATTGGAACCTGACGACAGAAGGACTAGTACGCTCGGTACCATTGGTTTAGGGTTCGAGTCAGGCAGTGCCATGGATGTTTATAGGGGTTCGAAATCCATCTTAAACTGTAGGTCCCAGTCTAATATGACTATTGCACTACACCACATCACTATGCCTAGAACTGAGTTGCCCCTGCACAATTTGGGAATGATGTGGGTGAGACGTTAGACTGGGCTCTGTCACGCTCTATAGCCATATTAGACTTTTAACTTAGTTTAAAATGGATTCCAAACCACTACAAACATCCATGTCACCATCGGGATCGAACCCGAAACCTGTAGCACCGAGTGCCAAAAAGGTCTAATATGATTGTAGAGCATTGGGCATCGGTCTGGTAGCCCCCTACCCTGTGAAAAGAAAGCATCCCATCTCTCCAAATCTACCAGGAGGAAAATGGCCTTGGTCCATCTTGGGACTGTTGTGCAAATAAAGAAGAAGTATTAGAATCCTAAATCCAGACTAGTAAGTTATTAAAAACGATTATTATATTTTAGTTTGTAAAAAACTGGGATATGTTTTCACATTTAAATGTTAATTAAAGAAAGACTGAGTTAAATTTCACGATTTAATCTTTTGCCAAAGGGGACAATGTAAACCTCTTTTGTCACCTACCTCTAGTGGTGCACCTGGGCAAAGTTCTATACGGCTAAGTGATCTACAATTTTCGACATGATTGTCCAGTTAATCTGAGTGTATCGCAATGGAATGTTGGTGCCTTGTTTCAATTAAAAGGGACTGATCTAATCAACATCTACATCGCACTGAAATTTCCCATCAGCCAAACTGCCTTCTTCGTGTTTTTTTCAGAATTAATGAACAAGCTCATCTCCATCGTTGCTTGGCACTTCATGGCGAATCTGTGACGGCAAGATACTGGCAAGTTAGAGAACTCTTAAGGCAATGACTTTGGTCAATTTTGTTGAATTCTTTTGTGGTGCATTTTCTTTTTCTTTTTAATTTTGTGTTTTCCACCTTGCCGTATTGCTTTTGCCATTGGAAATACTAATACTACTGACTGAAATACTAAATCTTTCAAAACATATCCTATAATTTTTTTTCGAAGTAATAATTTACATAATTATTATTTTTATAGTCACCCTTAATGTTTACTCCTCAAATATAAGAGGCTGTTATTATTCACTAATGCAATAATTGAAACAAGAAATTTTGAGAATTCATAACCATAAAAAAAAACCAGTAAAATTACTAATATATATATATATATACATAAGTATAAATGAATAAATATATATATATAAAACAATACAATTTTCACATATATTAGTAAATATATATATATTGTGCAATTATTATTTACAAGAATACAAGAATACAAGAGCAAGTAAACCAAAAACTTAAATATCAAGGAAATGGTTTCAATGTCCATGTTTCTAAAGTATTTTATGAAGCTAATTCATAAATGCAACTAACGTAAATATTCTCGTAATTTAATGGAAATTTATATATACGCTTTAAATAAAGTTTTAGCCTGAAAGTTAATTATTATCGAAATTCCATTAGCTGTAGAAAATAATGTTAATAATACGTTAACTATTAATATTCATAAAATATTTACATCGCTTTTAAATTTGGTCGTTGTTAACTTGACGTCGTTATCTTATCTAAGGGGAAATCGAGCGTCATTAAACGCACATTTAATTACATTTATACTAGAGGAGATCGCTGCTTTTTACACTGATATGGATTTATTTAGTAAAACATTTGCTTTACTCGGAATAAATTTTTAGATAAAGTTTATAAACTCATTGACTTATTTTCGTACTTATCATTTATAAAGAACTGCATTAGAAATAGGGATTTTTGATATCGGAATATACGACTGTGTTTGCTTTTATTTTGAAAAAAATAAACTCGAAACTAATGAACCATGTAAATCTTTAAAAATATTTTAAATGATTTATTAAAAAGTGAATTCAAGATATACATTTCAATGAAATATTATTCTTTGGGAAACTGGGAGAAAATTATAATAAATTCATGGGTCCTTTTTTAATATGTTTGTAAATAATACGTATAAAGATTTCAGAAAATCGAAAAACAATTATTTTTTTCACAGAAAAATAAGATAATAATTTAAACTTTTCCGTAATTAAGAACTAAAAACGCAACTTGCTAATTATTAAAAGTTGCCTGTTTATTTCTTAAATTCATTTCTATACTCACCGAAAATACCTCTCGAACCTCAAGATAACTTAACTCTACACCAACTGCAAAGATACTGAGAATTTGCCAAACATATCACTATGTAATTATTTTTTTCTGGTAAAGTTTAAATTCGAAATTGAATTGTTCAAGAGATTGTTTAACAACTGAACATAATAATTTTAGCAATAAAAATTAAAATAATACATACAGAAGGAAAGATTCCCTAACCAAAACAAAAAAATCTATATATGGAATCTATATATAGGAAAATTACAGATCAAATAGGTGAAAATAAGTATATAATACTTAAGAGATATTTTCGGAATAATGCAGTATGGCTGCAAAAATGTATTGAAATTATACGAGCAATATGGTTATGACAGGGAAAATTAAGAAGTTAAAAAATATTTTTGAGCTGAATATTGTTTACAGACACTTTTGTTCACTTGTTGCTCTTAAATAAACAATTATTAATCAACATATTTTAGTAATTAAATATTTCTGTAATTATTAACATAATTATTAACACAGCTTTAGAATAATTGTCATAATTATTCATGAATCATTTTAAAGATATGTTTTAGACTGTACTTTGACCTGATAAAAAAAGACAGTGTGAATAATCCATAACGATAAATAATCCATAATCAATTATGATTTTTTTAATCGCTATTAAGATGTAATTCTTAAAATAAATCCTGAGGAGGAAAATATGGAGAAAAAAAAAACCCGAAGAAATAAAATTGTACCGAAAATTAGAATTTGTCATAATTACAAAATATTTAAAATTCCTCATTTTTGCATAATTTGTAGAGTTCTCAATATCAGTAATTTTACAAATTTCGGCCTGCATTAATTTTCTTCATTTTCAAAGAGCCTTACCTGGGTGAAAGTGAAATGCATTTACAGCATGTTAATGAGAATTTTTCACATGTATAAGAATATCCTTATGAAAACCGAGTGTTGCCTGATTAATGGTCAAAGTAATTAACACAATGGGTCAATGAGGAAGCATTGAAAAGTGCAATAAAGTCAAGTGTTTGTGGTCAAGTGTCTGATGGAATAATTCCGAGTTTGCTGCCATAAGATGACACAAATAATGATCAGTAATCGATGAAAATTCTTCCGCAAGCATTGTTTGGTATCATTAGGTGGGTTTTCTTCATGTAGAGACTGCTTTTATGGCATATTATAAGCATTGTTTGTGATCATAAGGTGGGGTTTTCTTCATCTAGACACTGCTTATATGCTATTATATAATATTAGGTGTAATTGCGACAACATGTATAAGAATGACCTTATGAAAGCTAAGTGTTGCCTGGTTAATGGTTATAGTAATTAACACAATGGATCTATGAGGAAGCATTGAAAAGTGCAATAAAGTCAAGTCTTTATGGTCAAGTCTTTGATGGAAGCGTTCCTGGTTTGCCCCCTTAAGATGACACAAATAATGATCAGTAATCTCCAAATTTTCTTCCGCAAGGCGTTGTTTTTTCTTGATGTATGTAAATAGAACGTGATTCGTTAAATAAATGAATAAAAAAAACTATATGTTCCACAATGAGAAATTTA
Source organism: Caerostris extrusa (assembly GCA_021605095.1). Taxonomy (NCBI): domain Eukaryota; kingdom Metazoa; phylum Arthropoda; class Arachnida; order Araneae; family Araneidae; genus Caerostris; species Caerostris extrusa. Next base: position 23,980 of record BPLR01017213.1, on the reverse strand, counting down.
AAGCAAACTTCAATAAATACTACGAAAACAAACGAAGCTATTCGCCTTTATAATATTTAATTACTTCAGAGATAATAAAACAAAGACTTGACTTTATTGCACTTTTCAATGCTTCCTCATTGATCCATTGTGTTAATTACTTCCACCATTAATCATTTTAGCACCTAACGAGGGTCCACGGTGAAGTGCGTGCCACTGGCTGCAGTTAAAATTCTGAAGTAGCTTAAAAGAAGACGCTGTCATTGATATCAGCCTTTTTCTTTTTCTGGAACTTTTTTTTTGTCCATCTTTGGAACAACGGCTGGTACTTTATTTTTATATTTTGATAGGGTATTTTTCCAATGTTTATTCGGCTTAACGACCAGCTTTGTTTCACTAATATTTTTCCTTCCTCTTTGCAAATGATTTTCGTATTTCGTTTTTTTAAAGATTTGGCGTAGTAATTTATGATCTTTTGGTTCAGTGTTAAACTATAAAATTTCGATTGATTCGTGTATAATTTTTTTAATCTTTTATTAATGGAATATCATGTTAAAATTTTAGAGACGAAAAAGGGTGATTATCGTTAATGAATTAATTAGTTATATTAATTAAATATTAAATGAAACATTTTAAAGAATCCTAAATCAATATATTGAATTAAACATCTGGAAACATAATATACAAAGATACTATAAAAGACAAACTATACTCCATTAAAAAAGATGATTGTAAAAAATTTTTATAGTGAAATACCATACAAATTCAGAAAGCATATGATTAGATTTTAGTTAGAAATGAATCAATAAATGAAAATACAGCCTATAATAATTTTGCCTACGTTATGAAGTGTTAAAAAAAGGAGAAATTTTAAGGTATAACTGCAATTTAATTTAAATATGACTACTAATTTTGATATGTAACAATGCCCAGAATACAGGTTCCAGAGTAATATGAAATGAGAAATAAGAATGCGAACAAAATTTTGAGAGATCACCTACTATTGAGCTAAAAGAATCAGAGGGATCATTAAAAAGAAAGATCACTCAATATTTGGATCAGAGCAATGACTGTATTTCTTGATGTTGGTAGGAATGGTTGATCCAGGTTGAAATACCCAATCAAGAAGGAAACGGTTACAGAAAGTAGTGCAGAGCGATAAAAAAATGTAGCTCTTGCATAATTTTATTCGCTATCATTCTTATCTTCCCATAACCCGATCATCACAAGGATCATTGATGGAGAATGGGATCTGAGATTGATTGTCCCACGGATGAGGCTCCATTGACAAGAATTTTTATAATGGGGCATGAATGACTGCCACAGGAATTATGCATAGTTGTTTTTAATAAAGAATTCATTTTCTAATTGTGTCTCTGTTGCAACGAACGTGTGTCTGTAAGCAACCAGGTGGTATATTAATTTGAATATTAGTCGCTCCTCAGCAGAATTTGCTAACAGGTAGTTAGGGTCAGGACAGATACTTCCTTTAAAACAAGACCTTTTAAGTTGCCAATCCTGAAAATCTTACAGAATTATGACATATTGACTATATGCTATATCCCGTTATGCTATCCTAATTTTTTACAGCACCACGAGCTTGCATTTAAACTAAGTTACACGTGACAACAGTTTCTATTGTTTGTATAACAAATTCCCCTACGTAGTTAAATCACTAGTTCGTTTTCCGGTAGAGTAGTTTAATTTCTGTTAATTAATGTATGACCATCACAGAATTTCGTTGATCCATCTTGACTAAGTATTGCATATATATACGTATATATAATATATAATCAAGTTGGATAAACATATATATATATATATATATATATATATTATATTCTATTCTATTGATAAAGGGAAATATTCTATTCTATTGATATTTTTTCACTTATTTTTACTAAGATCTTTAAGAATTTAAAGATTTTGGATTCAGTTTGAAGAGGTCATAAAAAAATCAAAAAGCCACGTTCAGTAGCTGGAAAGTTCATGAATATCTGCAGTCAGAGAGAACAAAAAATTATATAATCATTAAAATCTTATACACATATTATTAATAATGCAGGAAAGAGAGTTGAGAGTCACGAAAAAAAGCGATAAATTTCGAAGGTAAATATATAAATTCTGAAAAAAAAAAAACATTTATTGTAATAAAATCAAAAACATTTTCAAAATTAACTAAAATACATTAAAGGTTTAACATTATCCAAATAACTTTAAATGAACTGAATTTCTTTTTTTAAATATAAAAGTCAATATATAATAGAAAACAAATAAATCCAATCAAATAAACTTCTTGGTAATTACGCATTTATCTTAAAAGTGTTATGAAAAAATTAATGGGCATATGTATCACAACTGCATGTATATGAATATGTGTATTGGTATATTCTATACAAGATCTATATTTTTTTAACTTCCGATATCCAGCTACACAAGGCGGATCTGTGTTGGTTTTTCTCTCTAACATCTGTCACTGTCGAGTCCAGAACATCAATTAGAGCTTAGCAACAGGTCCGTTAATATGACAGATATAATTGATTCTTCCGCAAGTATGGGTTGCCCAGCATCATTAGCTTCGTACAGGCAGATGGGAATAATGTAGCAGGAATTCTTTGAAGAATGAGCTGCATCTTTTATGGCTGGAATTGTTTTGATCTATAAAAATGTACAACCACATACTTTTTTTTTAAATTAAGTGGATGATTGGGTCATATTGAATATTTCCCTGTGAGCAGCCCAAATGGATTGCACCGACGAAGGCTGTTACTCATTTAGCATTACAGAGTGGGCACTTTGTAACTTGAAGATATGCTACGGGCGCGAGTAACACTAGCCCCACAATACTCTACGATCCTATTAGACCTGGACTTACGGTTTAAAGTGCATTTCGAACCACTACAAAACATCCATGGTACCACCGCGAATCGAATCCAAAACCTGTAGTACCTATAAAACCTGAAGTTGTCACTCGGCCATCAGACCATCCCCCTACAGATTCTATGTGGTAACCATTCTAAACCTGGTTTCTAGCCATTCTATCTATTTCGAGAGATATATGGGGCGACAGGATTTCTGCATCACACTTCTAGTCGCCCGCCGAGATATATTTTATCCCATTGGGGGCAACCTATTGGGAAGATGGTATTGGAAAACTCGTCCACTATTGTCAAATTTCTCATGATCCATAGCGACTATGTAGAAAAGTAACATAGATTGTACTGACACCTTTTTACTAAACCATTTTGTTTTTCACTCAAAACCATGTAATAAAGCCATTTAGTTTTAAATGAATAACCCCTGGACCAAAATAACTAACATTTTAACTAAAAGTAATTGCAGTTAAAACTTTTAATTAAGTTAACTAAAACTTTATAAAATGTTACATCATTTGAATTATGTCAAATATTCCAATTACTTAGAAATTCTCCGAATTACTGAAATAGTTTTCACAAATTTACAGATTTGGCCTCTAGTGCTATTTAAGCACTGCGTCCATTTACGAAAAGTGAGTAGAATGGAAATAAACGAGAAGTGAGATAATCACGATGTAATTAAACTGAGTGAACTAGTCAGCTGCATTATTTGAGATTACAATTTGCTGTGCAAGATACACTTGCCATTAACTACTCAACATATTAGCCTGAATATATTTGTATCACATATTTGTATCTTTTCGGAACAGCAATCGTGCGAAATGTAACTCGTGCGAAAATTAATTTTTAGTTCTGGACTAAAACTAGTTTTTGGTGGGTACCTTGTATTGTTCAAAAACAAATACGACAAATAAATAAACAACCATTCTATCTCAATTTTATGATATTTTTTGGACAATTGACTCGATGTCCTCTGCGTATCTGAATATCTAGAATTCTGTATTGCTTATTAGCATTTGCGTTTACTGTCCATTTTATTTTTAAAATTATAAAATAAGACAATATTAGTAATAATAACAGCGATATATCGTGTAGTGATCTCGAAGGCTCTGCTGACAAATCTGATTATTATAGTACTTATTCTAATTTGAATCTGATTGCATTCCAAATTGCTTAATTTGTACTTTAATTTCTGTAATAAAAATATTATTTATTGGTGAAGAATTTCATAAAAACTTAATATGATTCTAATTTACATAATATCAATTATGTTCTGTTCAAATCAAATTCATCTGTGGCCTCTCGGCTATTCGACGCCGTGCATGCAGTAAAGATTTGCCCTCCCGTGGCGTCTGTCGTGGTCGACATCGTCATGCAAAAGATGGGAGGTTGTCTGTATGCCGTTAGAGTCGGTGGGCAGGTTGACGAGTATATTAATCGATTTTCTTGAAAAAAAAAACCCTGCTGATTTAATTGTGTTGTGTTAATAAATTAACTGTGTTTGTTAAATTCTAATTATTATTAAGAATTCAAAATTCTTTCTTTACGTAAACAGCAGAGATTTCTTTACAGAAAATCAGAAAATTCGTATAACGTATTTAACTTGTGTGAAGATAAAGATATTGTAAATTATTTAATGTTCACAATAATAAAAATATATTATCAAAATACTGAATTTTGAAATGGTATCTTATTTTTAACTACCTTAACTTTTTTTCATTTCATGCTATCTGTTGTGATATTAAACCCACTTGTTCAGTAGCTTCTATTTGATTGAGAGAGAGAGAGAAAGAGAGAGAAAACAGATCAGATATCACATAAAGATTTTTTTTTAAGTGGGTGCTTTGTTAGAAGAGGTAATCTCTTCTGAGACTTGTCATAAATAACTGTTTAAAATAGTGTGTTTTACTGTAGAAAACCCCAAACACCAATAAATAATTATTCCGACTGTTGATGCTAGTCTTTAGCACAAACGTAACCAAGACTTGTCGTTAATCAATGTAAGCCACAAATTCACTTCAATGTAAGCCACAAGTTCAACAAAATGAATCATATCAATAGTTAGCTATAATATATTACCAATTTTTTAATTTTATTTTTTTTTTTTTGGTGATTTTTTTGTTTGATGAAATGATCAAGTGCATTCTTAAAATTATTTAAGTTACTTTTTAAATCGTATTTAATTATACCATTATTTTTCAAAAATAATAAATAGACAATAAATCAAAAAGTTAAGTGCCTCAGAAATGTTAGTTTTAACTTTTCCATCACATACATGCCTATACGCAGACAGTATGTTGGGTATAAATATTAGCAATGGATATTTTAATATTTACGTGCATATTTTGTGTATGTTGATAAATGATTTTTTTAAATATTTATGTGCATGATGATATGAAATGAAATTTTTGAATATTTACGTGCATGATGATAAACGAAATTATTTAAATAATTACGTGCATGATTATAAATGAACAACATTTCTTAATACAACTTTCATTTTGAATGAAATACGGATAACATAATGGAACTCAGCCCAATCAAATCCGTGTTCAAAATCCCATGCAAATGAGGTAAAAGTGCAGCTAGACAGAAAGAGTGCACAATTTCTGTAATTAAGTCGAAGGGAAATACAAAATCTCCGCTCTCTCAAAGTCCGTAACGAAGTCGTAAACTTTAAACTCGAGGAAAATGTGTCAAGTGCTTGTCGAGAATTGATTACATGCAAAAAAGTACTGGGATCTTCGTAGCAACACTCAGACGGTGAGTTGAGGGAGATTCAGTTAAATTGCTTCCTAGGAATCCTATTGAAATAAAGTTTTTATTTGGATAGACTTCAGATTCTTTTAAATGCTTCACTGTACAGAAAAATTATAAGTTTGATTTTGAATGGTAGATAGATTCATATGTTGTATAATAAAAATTAACTTAAAAATTAAAACTTTTATAATTTATTTCTAAAATTTTGTATAGAAAGTAAATTAAAAATTGCTTTTAAAATAGGCAACTACATTGCAAACAAAAATTTTAATCAAAATATCGATTATTTTTATTATAACATTAAAATATCTGAAATATTGACTTCTAAAAATTGCCTGCGTTTTCGAATTGTAATTGGTAGATGATAAATTATAAAATTATTGCTACAGCAATCAACAAAGCAACTGGAAATAGCATTTTCGCAATGCTTTTATGTAAATTGAATTTTGCAAAAAATCTCTCTTTGAAAATTGATGATAAATTTTGCATGAATTCTCATAAAATTGCAATAATTATTTCTCAAGTATTGAAGGGCGGCCTGATAGCCAACTGGTTAAATCTCTGGCCGTTGGTATCAGAGGTTTGTGGTTCGAGGTTTGAGGGTCGGTTTGGCGGTTTCATAGGAGTTTGTTAGTGATTCGGAATAGACATTAAGCTGTAGGTCTCTGTAAAATTAGTTTAAAGTGTGCAAAAACTTATTGTATAGCGACAAAAATCAAGTATTGAAGTGATTGAAATAAGTACTTGAAAAATATATATTATTGGTTATTTACATGGCTTATGCCTTTCTAAACTCATAAGGACAAAAGCTCTGTTCTCACATTTCGATAAACAATAAAGAAAAATTTTTACCTGTATTTCATACAGATTAAACCAAATTATCTTAATGCCAAAATTCTAAAAATTAACAAATGTTCATATATTATTTTCCAGTACACTTTTTATTTCAAAGCAATTGATAATTCCTGCTAACTCTTTTCATGCTTCATTTTTAAATACCTCAAAACCAACAAAATTAAATTTGCTTTTACGTATTAAATTTAATTCATGTTTCTCTTATCATTAGAAAAAAATATTTATTATTTTAAAAGTAATTAGTACATGAGATATTATATTGTTCTATTTTTCCTACCATCCCTTTGGCAAAAGAAGAATTCATCGCCGAAAGAACGACTCTTCTGTTGAAGTTATCCTCTAATCAAGCCAATTTTTGATTTCCTCAAAATAATATAAGTATTGTTCATACAGGTTATGTGTAATCGACAGGAACTAGTTATAATTAAAAGGAGAAATAATATGATGATTGAAATGGGACCATTTATCAAAGCGAAACAACGACTCGTCTATCCTCAAAGCAATTTTTGACTTAATCAAAATAATGGAAGTTCTGCTGAAGCAGGAAGTCATTGATCGAAACAAGTGGTAATCAAAGAACAATATCTGAAAAATATGACAGTTGCTATAGGAGTATCTATCGAAACGATTCAAAATAATTTTCGACTTGTTTTGTGACATGTGTTCCACGAAAATCATGTTGAAAAATGATCTTTCCTTCTATTCTGACTAGGGTTTTTTTAATTCTAAACTCATACTCATCAATTACAACCAATAATGGTCACAAGCAATGATTTCGGTAGGTTTCAGCAGTCCATGATTCTTTTCCGCTGTACAGGATGCTCTTGGACTTTCGTAACAAAATTGCCGTCTTCAATCTATTGAACCATTTTTTACAAGTTATTTCGATTAATCCAAGTTATTTGTAAACTTTCCGTAAACTTCTACAAGAATAATTCAATGCGTTTTAGCAAGACTTTTCTTCCATTCAAAATTTTTATGTAGAATATTTCGCTTGTTCCTGACTAAACAAAGAATATTTTGCTCAACGAAATGATACCTATAGGATATAGAAGACTTATGACTGTTGTTTGACATGAATTGGGTTTCATTCTGATAATACTAGTTTCGCTATCTGTTAGAAAAGTGTTTATTTAATAAATCCACGTAGACATGTGGCATCAGGTTGCTCATTAATAAGTTTTATTAAAAGTGTAACTTCTTTTTCGTTCTCAACACATGTCAAATAATAACCTTAGAAATCCTAAGTCTAGACGTGCGATTAGTTGATTTTTACTTAGTAAGACTTTTATTACTCGTCCTCTGATATACCTTGATCTTCTATTATAAAAGTTTTTCTGTTTCTTCGCACCAGTGATACCAACTTTCATATTTTTGATGAAAAATGTAATCGGTTTTTATTTGTTTTTCTAAATTAATGTGCACTGTTAATTATGCATAGAACTGCAATTAAAAGTTTTTTGAGCTTTGTAATGTTCATGAGTTCCATATTTGACACGTTTCTTGTACTTTCATATGTTTTATTATCCTTTTTTTTTAAATATAAAAGCAAATTGAAATCAAAAGGTTATGTCTGTTTATGTATATCTGATAGAAATTAAGGTAAAAATTTTATGCCAAAAAATATTATATTGAAACTTTATTATTTAAAGAATTTTTTAAATTATTTAAAGAATTTTTTGAATATTATTTAAATAATTTTTTTAATATTATTTAAAGAATTTTTTTATATTATTTAAAGAATTTTTTTAATATTATTTAAAGAATTTTTTAATATTATTTAAAGAATTTTTAATATTATTAAAAATTTTATTAAACATTTTCTTCATATAATCGAAAATAATCTAAATCCATACCTGAGCGTTGTCACGAACTTTTTCGATTGTGCTCTCATGACATGTATTACACTGAGCTTTGCCTATTCTTGAAACTTGATGTATTAAACATTATTTGGAACCACATAGCCCCATGTTTAAAAGAAAAAAAAAAACATTTTTTTTTCTGTCTAATGAATAGTGAAATTATGCATTTGCAATTTATCAGACTGAAATTAATGTTAAACTTAAATCTAAATTTATTAAAATTTGATATTAAATCTAACCATATTAAACCAGGATTGAACAGGTTTTATATTGAGTCCCCTGAATCAGTGCTCTAACCATCATGAAAAACCACAAAGCCATTCTAACCCATATTTGAAAGATATCAAATAATTCTACTTAACTTCTTTTGCAATCTAGCTCACTGAAATATTAGGACAAAACTCTTAAAACTAGGGACATTTAAAGATGTAAGTTAAACTATGTCTGATCTACAAAAAAATCATAATATATTAGAATATTTATGAGAAATAATTTATTCGATGAACATTACCAGACTATTTTTAGAACTAAAACGAGACACAAAAAGTCAAGAAACTATGAAAGTATTCTTTCATTTAACATGCACTTACCCAGACTTGGCAATTTATCAAAAAGGCACCTTACCATTCTTTTAGAAACTTTCCTCTTTGCTGGTAAGAAACCTCATGCCTTATTAGACACGTCGAGGGGTGAATTATTTACTACTTGTAAGTGGTTTCACACAGGGGTATGCAGGTGGTCGAAGGCAGATGGGATCTTGTGCCAAATAACAGCGATTAATGACCAATTAGTTCTCGAGAGATTTGTGCGTAATCTCGGAACTTGGAAATAGCACCTATGTAGATGTTGGATCACAGTGCAGTAATTTCGAATTTCAGTGGATAATTCACTGGACATCCGTATATATAAGACAGTAGTAAATTCAAAATGATTATCAATATCTACTAGGAAGGCAATTTGAGCAATTTATGTGCATTTTGCATGGAATTAAAGTTTCAATTGCTTAATATATAATAAAAAAAGAATAAATATTTTTGATTTATATAGAAGTATCATCTCGACGTTTATATATTGGTACACAATGTAATTATATTAAATTGCGTCTACTGACAATCAGTATACATAAGAAAACAGAATGGAAAATGGTTATTAGTTTATACTTGGAAGAATGTTAGAATATCATCTGCTTTTTGTATAAAAATAAAGTTTCAGACATTCAATATACTTGTAATGATTAATAGATCTATACATAGTTAATGCTTGCTCCACATATATACATAGTTATGTATCACCTCATCTTGTATAATTTGAATCCCAATGCAGCAATTCCATATTGCAATGATTGCACTGACTCAGCAATAAGTGCAAAGTGATTATGAATTTCTATTAGAAAGATTTTTATCACTTATGTGCATTTTATATGAAAATAAGTTCCTAAATATTTAATAATAATGAAAACACATATTTATTTAAATTTTTTATGTTAATAAGAAATATTTTACATACTTTAACTCATAACTGAAGGGTGTTAACCGAAAAAAAAAAAAAAAATTGTGTATCATCATTTCATAACAGCAAATGGAGTATCTGCAATTTTGCCTATTCTGGCGTATTGAGAGACATATTACGCTTTCAATACAGAAAAAATACCAATTAGGAGGAGATCTTTTTCTTTTGTTAAATAAGTAAACAATTATGATAATTTAAATAATTAATAGCAGTTATTTGTTACATACTACAAAATTATTAAATTTTTATTTTCAGTTAAAAAATTATTTTTAATATAAAAAAGGGATATAGCAGCTTATAATAAAAAATAATGACTAATCAGACTTTAATTCATTCTGATTTCGCGGGAGATATTGCAAATTTGTATCTTAAAAATGACATACAAATTGCATTAATATAGATTTCACCATTCCAATCAAATGGTTTAAATTATAGATAGGGAGTTATATAACAAATCATTTGAAAATATCTATTATTTTTAACTGACTCTAGTATAGAAAACGTATAATACAGAATATTTTACTTAATTTAAAAATGGCAATTATTCTATTTATACAAATTATTATATTAAATTCATTGTTATTAATAATAATATTTTATTGATTTATTCCTTTGCTACTTTCATTCGTGATAAATATAAATATTTTAGGAATAAGTGCTTTACATCCATATTCTATTGGGTCAAGCCTGAAGGAAGTATAACCGTGGGAGGAATAGACTCCTTAAGAGACATGCAAACAAAATGCTGGCATCATACCAAAAGTCATTAATCTTTCGATGCAAAAGAGTGTACCACTTGTTTCACGTATTCAAATAAGATACTGCAATTAAATAGTTATTCCCCCACACACAAGAGACAAACATCTGTCTTTAATCATCCCTCGCAGGGAGTTGCCCGGTATTAAACTCACCTCAACCAGAAACATGCAATCTCTGCCCAGGAACAACTGCATCTCTCGTAAAAGCGATAACTTTTCAAAACTGGGTGTTTTTCCTACCCCTCGGGTTGTAAGGGCTGCAGGATATTAAGGCCCTCGACTTCTTAGTTTACGCTGGCAGCGATTTCTTGGAGTGGTTAATCTCTCTCCAGACCTCAGTCTCCTACATCAGGCATGCTACATAGACAATGAAAACTCGAAGGGTAAGTTTCGATAGTTCAACTCCACCAGCCAATAGATTTGGCCTCTCCCCATTTGGGATATACATGAGGGATATTCTTAAGAATGGTTCCATTCTGAGTTTGGTAAGCTACTAACTAAATCCATTTAATAGGTTTTAGTTAAATAATAAAATTTATTTAAATTTCTTTCTCTTGCTAATAATAATATAATTCATTAATTAAATAATGCAAAGTTCTTCAAGTAGATTGTCTGTTGAAAGCAAGGAATTTTATTTTCAAAATGAAAATGAGATTTTCCAAAAAAGAAAATCATTTGAAATTGTATAGCTTTTTAGTTTTTAAATTGCTGTTATACGTTTTTGTTCTTACATTAAATTTTTAATTTTGGGTAACCTGTACATCGACTTCTTAGAGTTTTAAACTTCTTAATTTACGCTGTAGCGATTTCTTGGAGTGGTTAATCACTCTCCAGACCTCAGTCTGCTACACATCACGCATGCTACATAGACAATGAAAACTCAGAAGGGGTCAAGTTTCGAGTTCCAACTCCGCCAGCCAATAGAAGGCCTCTCCTATTTGGGATATACATAAGGGGATATTCTTAGAATGGCTCCATTCATATTTTAGTAAAACCACTAAATTCTAAATTCATTTAATGGATTTAATTAATATGATTTAAGTAAGAAAAAGTTATGTAAAATTAAATTTAACTCGCTTTTCTAATTTTTTAATATTATCATTTAATACCAAGCATTTGGTTATGAATATATTTGTCCCTGATGTGAGACTTATTTAATTTGTAAGTGTTTTGCCAATGTGCATCACGTAGCTTGTTATAATATGCTGGAAAAGGCAATCCAATGCCTTAAATCTGGCAATCCAATAACGCTTCCATAAAAAACAAGAGGCAGTGCAAAACAGGAAGTAAAGTGAGACATATTCATTTCTTCCTGGTCATCACACATGAGGCAGAGAGGGTTAGGAACCAGTTTGGTTCTATGAAAGTGCTAGTAATGACAATCGTGACTTGAGAAAAAAGCCATGGTAATGCCATTGATTTCTCTTTAGACCTCTTAGGGATATCATGAATACCATCGTATCAGGGCTTGTGGACCGTTTCTAGCTGCAGCGTCCTCAAAGAAGAAGAGTATTTTTAATTATCGTCTTAACGGCCAACTCCTGGTTATTTATCTATAAGACAGAGGCGCCCTTTTTTGCTAAGAAATCAGACCTCATTTTTCTCAGTGTCGAATTGCTGCTATAAAATTTGCATATCAAATACACTGCTATAAGAATTGTAAAGACATATGAAAATGCGACAGTATGTGTGAATAGCAAATATATTTGAAATTTGGGGCAGAAATGTGTGATTTGAGTCAACATGTGCGATTTGCAATAGAATGTGTAAAGTGTGAAAACAATTTTTAATGCTTAATTTTTATGTGATTCGCAAATTGTGACAACATGTATGAATCAAGACAGCATGTGGAAATTTCGGCAGCATTAGGTGAGCTGTGACAGCAAGTCTGCAGTTTTCTCAAGTTTTTTTGGTTTTTTTGCAAATATAGAACACATACCACCGATGTACAATAATTAGCTTCTATTGTTAGTGCAATATTCTTATATAAGGGAAATAAGTATTTAACGCATAATTAACTGAGAGAGAGAGGAAAGAAGGAAGTTAAATAAGTTAATCCACGTTGTTCGTTGAAAAAAGAAATTTAAGTCGTGATCGTTGGCTGCTAATGTGTCACATTTACAGCAATTACAGCACTAATTAGACATTAGAAGGTGAATAGAGAGGATTTAAAGAAATTGAAACGATATTAACCTGAACATTTCCTGAGAGGTCTGCCTAAGGGTGAGAAAATCAAAAGAAACATCCACGCTGTTAGAGTAAAGCAAGGCATCACTTTGCAAAAACTCACAATTATCTGTAGTTAAGTGAGTGAAAATCGAGCACAAGGCCTAATTCCTTTTAAAAAATTTATAGGCGTTAAACCAAAATAATTCTGTTCTTTAACTCTTTAGTCATTAAACCAGAATAGTTCACAGAATCTTCTAATTTTACATATATATTTTATTTAAAGAATTTTAATGTGAAGAGATTTCTAATAGCAATAATTTTTTAAAAGTCTAGATCGAGAGTGAAAAATGGGAAAGAAAAAAAAGTATAATAGTATATTAAATAATAAAATAAAAGTATAAATTAAAAAAAGTATAATAGATAGTATAACACGTAAACCAATTTATTAAATTGTAAAAATTTAATAACAATATTATTATGTTAATATTATAATAAAAATTATTATATAACACTATGTTACTTTACACTATACATATAATAATATGTAAATATAAAAAAAATATGATCATAATTTTAAATGCAGTTTAGCATAAGTATATAAAACATTTTCAACTTTATAATATAAATAACTCGTTAAACTAAGTTTAATTTTTATCGTTTTGTTAAGAAATTTTTTTAAAAATGTCAAAACTATATAACAATTATTTAATAATTGTTCTTAAATGTAAAAAGAAATAAAAATATCTAATAAAAAAGGTTATTAAAATTAAAACGCTTTATGAAAACATAAATAAAAACTTAAAGTAATTTTAACTATGCCAATACAAATGCTTATAAATGTTTATTATTGTATACGTTTAAAGCACAAGATGTTTAAATATAACCGTTAATATTTACTTATTTTTTCAGAATTTTTCTTTGAATATTTTGTAGATAAAACTTATAATTCTGCACATATTTACTTAGAAATTTTATTTTAAATAAAAAAGGTAGATGCTTTTTATTATAAATAAAATACATATACTCTCATATATCATTATTATTCAAACGCGAAGTAAACATAAAAGGGGTTTTAAATTATTATCTAAAAGATTATATGTATTAATTAGGAATTTTTTTTTGTAAGTGTGAATGTTGAAATTAAAAAAATGCAAATAATTTTCTGTCATCATAATAATTAACTGCGAATAAAATGTCCAAGTATGTTAGAAAAAAAAATTAATTATTTTTAGGAGACAAAAAAAAGGGACAGTTTTATTATTGTTATTAGAAGAAAAAATACGAATACGAATAAACTAATTTAAAATTTCTTACTTTACATAAAATAAAAAAAGGTTCTTTTTTTAGAGAAAATCTTTTTGTACTTATAGTCGTTGTACTGCTTAATATAACAACAATAAAATTTGTTAAATGCATTGTTCCTAGTTGAAATTTAATGTCAAGGACATAATTTTTTTTTGAAATTAATTTTTCTGAATTATTCTTGAAGCAATCATGAAAGTAAAATGATTACAATTATGAATATGTTAAATTTTTTATTAATATTACAGTGCATTATTATTTAAAATAGCGTTTCAGCGTTTTTCCTTAACTAAAAATGTATCAAAATCTTCATGGCATCTCATTTTACAGGGATATTTACGTATTCCTTTTAAGGAAAAAAATGTCACTAAACATATACGATTTTTTTTTCTTTTTTAATGTCAACGGAAATAAAAATTTATATACTGGAAGTAAGTGCAATTTCCGTAAGTAAAGTGTGTGTGTAAATTCTATATTTGTAATTTTGTAACTCCTACCTATATTTTGTGTTTTAAATGGGCCGTTTATAAACTCTAATATAAATGGCACATTTAAGATCTGTATATTATGTATATCTCATATATATAATAGATTATATATCTATATTATATATACTCCCTACTATTTTTTAATACATTTAGTGGTACAAATGTAGCCTTTTCTATGTAAAACATACAGAAGAAAAAGCTACATTTGCAAAACTGAATTCTTTTGAAAATACAGGCGAATATATATAATATAGAGATTATAGATATGCAATCTAATATATAGGAGATGTATATAATACATAAATATTATAGAATATGGAGAGTATAATAAAAGTACTTTTATTAATTATGAAAAAGATTTACATTATTAATTAATTGTTTTCTACAACATTTTATTACGTTCTAGTATGTTACTCATAATACTACTTCTTTTTTCAATGGCGCAGCAACGCCATAGTGGGCCAAGGCCGTCTGCCTACTGGCAGATTTCGAAACATAAGTTTTTTTTTTCTTTTTACGGGGGTAGGGTTGTCAGCCCTATGCCCAATGTTTCACAGTCATGGATGGCCGAGTGTCCTGCACTCTGGTGCTCGGTGCCCAGGTTTCGGGTTCGAGCCCCCTCCGGTGACATGGGTGTTTGTAGTAGTTTGGAATCCACTTTAAGCTGTAAGATAAAACCCATTAATATCCTTGTCTCATATGACTGTAGAGCGTCACAGAGCCCTGTCATACTTCTCATTCACACCATTCCCAAACTGTATAGTGGTAACTCAGCTCTAGGCACTGTGATGTGGTGTGATGTAGTAGTAGTAGTCCTATTAGACAAGAACTACTGTTTAAAATGGATTCCAAACCACTAGAAACATCCATGACATTTCCGGGACTCGAACCCGGAGCTACAATTTTTTAAAAATAAATTCAGTGGTACAAATATAGTCAAGCCTAGTCACTCGGCCATCAGGCCCCAAATACTACATTAAGCTATATCAAATCAAAATACTAGAAGGAATGCATAACATCACTTAGAGCCAAATTGTTATTGAATTTAATACAACATTCCATAGTTAAATATTATCATATTATCAGCATAAATACAGGTAATGATAGCTTGTTTTAAACTAGAATTTAATAATTAACAAATAACTTTACTAATTTTTAAGTATTACGATACTTAGAATTGATAAGGTAAATTTATGTAGCATTACAAGTTACATACTTAAACATCGCTTTAAATCTTTCTCCAGGATGCGAAATTTATACCAAATTTTAGGTTATATATGTCCGAGACAGGATTAAAAGGCTTTAATGCAAAGAGTTTACCCATGTTATAACGTTAATTAGAATGCAAAGGGGTATTTCTTACTGGGAGAATCATTTCTTTGATAAATGTAATAAAGACAGATTAGAGTATGGCTAAGTTTTTAGCTTTGTATTAATGAAAGCAGATAAGGATTGTTGTGATCGCTTTAAATATGCTTAGGAAAAATTGATGATGTTTAAAGATCAAATTACTCTTTGTCTAAATTATTATAGGAAGCAATTGAACAGACTCTTTTTTTTGCTTTGTTTAATTAATGTTCTCTAAAATTACTTGATATATACTCTTATCTTTGGTATTCAGATGTTTTAAAAAAGCGACATCATCTCTATCGTCTACAGTTTACTATATGTTTGAAGATTTTTTACTTAACTTAAAATATCTGTTTGTTAATGAGTCAAGGGATAAAACTTTTGAATATTTCTTTAAATTGTTGGGGAGTAGTAACATGCGCGGAATAGGGGATTTAAGACATTTCAGGAAGTTTTCAATTTAATTTTAAATCATTCTGATTGGTCTAAAATGTGATGGTAAATTGAGAGGCAATGCAACAGGCCCTGTGCTGCACCTTGAGTAACGCTGAATCTGCTCCATTTCGCCCATTATAATACCGGACAGCACAAATTACTCTGTATTCGAAAACGTAAATAATGAAATTGTATTCATTTACGACTTCATCCTTTAAGTAAAAAGAAAGTGGGGACCTGATGGCCGAGTGGCTAGCACTCTGTCACTCGGCGCCATAGTTTCGAATTCGAGTCGCTGCGGTGACATGAGTGTTTGTAGTGGTTGGAATCCACTTTAAGCCATAGGTCCCTGTCTCATATGACTGTAGAGCGTCACAGAGACCTAACAAACTTCTCACCCACAACATTCCCAAACTGTATAAGGAAAACTCATCTCTAGGCAGAGTGATGTGGTGTGGTGTAATAGTAGTAGTCATATAAGACAGAGACCTATGGTTTAAAGTGTATTTCAAACCACTACAAACATCCATGGCACCACTGGGATTCGAACCGAAACCTGTGGATCCGAGGGCTAGTAACTCGACCATCAGGCCCCACTCATAGTAGTGCACTATATTAAATCACAACAAATCATTGGAAGAAATATATCACATCCTTTGGCGCCATATTACTATTTAATTTAATACAACATTCCATGGTTTAATATAATCATATTATTAGCATAAATACAGATAATGATAGCTTGTTTTAAACTAAAATTTAATAATTAACAAATAACTTTACTAAAAGTTTAAGTATTACGATACTTAGAATTGATAAGGTATATTTATACAGCATTACACGTTACATACTTAAACCTCGCTTCAAAATCCTTTCGCTAGGATGCGAAATTTATACCAAATTTTAGGTTATATATGTTCGAGATAGGATTAAATGGCTTTAATGTAAAGAGTTTACTCATATTATAATGTTAATTAGAATGCAAAGCGATATTTCTTACCAGGAGAATCAATTCTTTGATAAATGTAATAAAGGCAGATTAGAGTATGGCTAACTTATTAGCTTTGTATTAATGACAGCATTTAAGGATTATTGTGATCGCCTTAAATATGCTTAGTAAAACTGATGATGTTTATAGATCAAATTACTCTTTGTCTAAATTATTGTAGGAAGCAATTGAACAGACTCTCTTTTGCTTTGTTTATTTAATGTTTTGTAAAATTAATTGGTGTGTGTTCTTATCTTTATTACTCAGATGTTTTAAGGCGACATCATTTCTGTCATCTACAATTTAATATATATTTCTAGATTTTTACTTAACTTAAGATATTTGCTTGTTAAAGAGTCAAGAGATCAAACTTTTTAACTTGTTCTTATACTGTTATGCAATAGTAGCAAGCGAATAATAGTGGCTTATATTAAGATGGTGAGAATTTTGAGAAACCGAGAATTCTCATATTTCTCAAATTTTCAGAATTTTCGACAAAAAGTCTCTCAATTTAATTTTGAACAGTCCGGATTGGTCTAAATTGTGATGTTAAAATGGGATGCAGTATATGCACCTTGGGTAACGCTGAATATGCTACATCGCGACTGTTTTAGTAGCGAATAGCTCAAAATACTCAGCATTAGAAAAATAAATAAAAGGTATGTATTTTCGATTCCATGGTTTACGATTACGGTTGTATATTTTATTTTACGATTTAAATATTTATCATATCCTGGTTCGATTCTGAACAGCATCGTTATTTTGATTTAAATTCATTGCGAATATAATTAAAGCAAAACAAATATTTGACAACTATAGAGTGTTGCAGTGATCATTATTCTGATGAAACTGAACCATTCCAGCTCTATCAATGTAAACAGGAGGTCACGACATGAATACACAGATACTCACAAAATGAGCAAAATTGACCCGACCACTATCTGAGCACAAAAAAGATTGCCGAACTTTTCTAATCTGTTCCATTTAAATTTAAAAAATTTAGTATGCAAATCATTTGTAACATGTTTATGGATGTAATCAGCCCCCAATGCTATTACAACTTTTAAATTAGAAAAACATCATATCATAAGAAACAGACGACAGGTGTAAATGAAATAGAATTATCTCTCTGTAGCCCAAACACACACACACACACACATATATATATATGTATATATATATATATATGTATATATATATATATATATACACACATATATATATATATATATATATATATATATATATATATGTGTGTGTGTGTGTGTGTGAATACGAGAAGTCTATCGATAGGAAGAAAGGTAAATGATGAGTTTTTAGTGGACAATTATTATTTAGCCTTTTTATATAATATGGGTGCAAAACATTAATATCTTTTTACTTGACAACATCGATGCGAGACGCCTAGACCCGCTTTCACTATCTCTATTCAGTCTCTACATTTCTGAAACCACTGAATATGGGTTTCGCCACCAGTGGATTCCAACATGTGGCCTCCCCGCATTCTAATAACATGCTTTATCCTTTTGGCAAAAGTTTGTGAAGTTTACACTTGTATTTAAAATTTATTTCAGCTTTCCTCATCCAAAACAGTGTTAATTTATTGTTTATTATACAACAACTATAAAAACTTATTTCCGTTCAGTGTGAATCAAAGCAATATACTTTATCGCTAAAGGCAGCTCTAACCTTCTGCCCACAGACATCATTTACCTCAACAAATTTAATGGAGCGCTTTAATTTGCTCGGTTTGAAAGTGTAACAGCAAACTATCCCATAAAAAAAATTGGTCAGATGTTCCTACATTTACTGCACGAGTGTAGATATCATTAACTATTACTAATATGTTACGTTTATAGCAGTAGAGTAAGAAGTAATTATATATATATTGCTGTTACATTATAGTAACTAGTATATAACCGTAGTTAACAGGTTTCGTACTAAAACTTTTATTTTTAAACTAAATTTTTATTAAATAAATTAAGATAGCATCAGATAGTCTGTCGAAATTATTTATTTCAAATGGCTATTGACGTGTAAAATATATATATAACAATTAAGTGAATAAATAATTAGTTTCGAAGTATATAATTCATTGCATTAAGTAAAACATTTATTGTAAATATCATTTATTGATTTAAGTTTAACTTTATTTATAATACTAATCAAAAAGACACATTTTGCTACTTTTTGTAAAGAAGAAGGAATGGATTAATGACGGAAAGAATGGAAGGACTTTCAGAAATGTTACCATGCATTGAGGCGTCATATTAAGACTCAGGTAAGACTCAGAATATTGTACCCAGACAACTTTAAATGATATTGTAAGACATTCTGCTGCTCCACGCTCCGCCAGTTGAGTTGAACTCCAGTTTTTTTCACTTTATCTTGTCCACATCATCATGGGTGAAATCCATGATTTAATGCTCAAGGGTTTTCTTGTAGTGCTCTAGAACGTGTTATTTTATAGATTTGCTTGAAAACCCCATACGAAAATTTATTTTCGCTTAATGTGTGTCAAGCCCTTATTTCTTATTTTATCTTGTCCACATCATCAATGTTAGGATTTTTCTCATTTTATCTTGTACACATTATCTTATTAAGCTATACATGGTGCCATGTTCTAAAGTGAGCATCATAGCTCAAAGTTTGTAATGCTCATAAACGGTAACGTTCAAAGGTAACGTTGTAGTGTTTGTTATAGAACGTGTTATTTTATAGATTTACTTGAAAATTTCATACAAAAATTTATTTTCGTTTAGTGTGTCAAAACCACTATTAACCCTTCTAGCAGAAAAGTACCTGAAACCTATCGCCCGCGGACATCGTCTACCACAGCACATTTAACACAACAACGTCATTTCCTCGAACCCGAAAAAGCAACAGTAAACCCACCCATAAAAAATGGGTTCCGATCTCCTTACCTTATTGTAAAAAGAGTCAAGCAAAACACCAGTCCTTAAAACCAACCCTTTAGAAGGGCGAATATGATACGACGTTTAACCGCATAACTCATTTTTCGATTTGACAGCACAGTTATTTTATGACTTAGAAGCATGGACCATAATTTACCGGAACGCTGGGGTTCCCGGAATATTTAGCTTTCGGCACACGATAAATAAATAAAAAATAAAATAAAAACTGGAAAAATGAAAGGGTGGTTGGTGGTAAAGGCAGTTCCGCTAAAGAATTAGAAACAGAGATGAATTTAGATGTTCAGTGCAGCTGGCGGTTATCAGATACATTATTATTATTTTCTACTCCTCTGGGCGGATTTTAAACGCTTTAAATGAAACTACATTTAACACGTCATATTGAATAATGACAGGAGAATTCGCAGGCGTGCTTTTATTTTTATTTATTTATTTATTATTATTTTCAAAAAATCTTTTCTCTGAGAGTGGAAATTTGGTTGAAAATTCCAGTGGGATCGTTTTCCCCACGTAAAACAATATTTAGCGACCACACCATTACGAGAGTACCAGATCTGGTACAGTATGGTAAAAAAAATTCCTTTCTTAGGGATTTATTTGATGTGAGTATTAGTTATAATTAGCTGGGATTACATTAATTTTGTGTTTGAAGGGTGCAGTGGTGATTACTTTTTGCTGCTTTTCCTTGCGGAGAATATTAATCAGATAATTAGGTAGAAATCTCTATAATGTGTTTAAACAGTTAGATTTAAATATTTTATGTATTAGCTCATTAATAAAACTAAAAATATAAACATTTCAACTTGAAATAAACAAAAAAAATGTAAATCATACCAATTTTCTTCACAATTCAGTACAAGCGAAAAGATAAATTAGTTGAACATCTAATAGAAACGAAATTTTTAAGTTATGCTTGAATCAGTATAGAATATCAGACAGAACTATCAATTGAAGGTGAGAATTCCAAATATTGTATTGAAGTGGATAATTGTCACTACAATATCAATATATTATGGACAAAACGAACATAAACAACATTTTTTAAAAATTTTGATTAAAAAAAGATGCATATAGTTATAAGTCACGAAAAGTCTCAGTTTACTTGCTTTGGTGTTCCGAAGGAATTTAGTTATATTCATTTATGTACATAACATTGATCGCAAGAGTTATTGCAAACTACCAACTTAGGCTTCAAGCATGCCCAGACATGTTTCACTATTTTGTGCCACAATTAATGCAATTTTTGTGATATACCGTGGACGTACAGTGTGATAGTATCATGTAGTTCTTGCAAATATTATGGTTTGCTCTCAATTACTCTGTTCCAGGAGAAAAGATTTGGTGGGGTCAGGTAAAGTGACCTTGACATTCCCGGAGTCAAGGGTTACTGACTAAGTAATGTCGCCCACATAAATTAAAAACCTGAATGTGTCACATATCTTTTTCGAATTTCGAAAGGGCACTGGCATACGCCTTGCCTCGTTCTTTTTTCAATTTTAATAGGAGAAGTGGATGACTATGATAAATGCCAAAAAACAAGTGGAGGGAGACTATATAGGATTTAGAACATCAGACTTTTTACTTATTCAGGATACATAATTTAATAAGTTTTTTTAAATATCGTTATGTTAGTTAGATTTTGTTCTCTTGTTTAAAAATGAGTTAGACAATAAGAAAAATTATCTAGTATCAGAAAAAAAGAAGGATAAATTTACTGCATTTCCTTTGATAAATGTATGTTTCATGAAATCCTAAAAAGTTTCTTAACATTTATTTCCATATAAAAACTTAGATTTCATGAATAACAAAATTGTTATATTTTCTCAAATATTTTAATTTGGAAATTTCTCGTATATTTATATGTATTCGTGTTTTACGTAAAAAAAAAATTTTATGTGATATCTGGTGTAATATCAATCCTGCTTGTAACAATGCCCTTTTATGGAATCTTTATCTCGAGCAATGTATTTCCTGATTCTTTTGTCAAATTCAACCTATATGTGCTGATTGGATTCAAATTTTTGCGGTTGAGGATGAGTATGCATTTGTGCGGATCTTTTGTTAATAAACCATTCTTTTTTAACAATCTTTACTATTTCTTTTGGATCGTGGTCATGCTGAAAATACACTGGCTTCCAAAGCTGTAAACTGTTAGTAAAGGCCTACATTGTGCTGAAACCTTATCTGAAAGTATTTGAAATGATCCATCGGACCTTCATTGAAGATTAATTTTCCCTACGCCCGAGATTGAGCCCTACTCTATGACTCCTTTTATACCAAACTACACAGTTGGAATTATAACGAATATTAATTAGTCATTTCCACGCTGTCAAATTTGACATGTCCAGCACTCCCAAAACATTTTATTTACTTTAATCAGTAATTTTTGCCTTAAATCCTTGAGATTAGTGGAATATTTGAACTGTTTATGCATTAACGCCCCTAATAGTTGTCTCTGCATCATATTCTGTTAATTAAGGAGCGAACAATTTCGTATTTAACCTCAATTTCTTCATCATTTCTTAAGCATCTCAATCATTCAAAAATACATGGCTGTCCACTGCGAGGTTTCTTAAATATATATCTGTTATTTCTAAATTCTTATAACAGTTTTGACAGTAGACCGACTTTTTGCTAACAAGTTTTACTATTTTAGCGTAAGAATTTTTTCCTTAACTTAATTATTAAATTATGCACGTCAATACCAATTTTTTCTGTTTAGGAGCCATTTAACTGAACAGCAACAACACAAGTTGCTTAACTCATACTGTTCAATATTTTTTTCGTTTCTGCTTAAATGAGAATGAAATCGTGTGAGGTACTGCAAAAGCACATCCTGTATGTATATATTTATGACGCCAATTGTACTGATAGATTGTGTGTAGATAATTTAGTTGCTATAATTCACTTTTTATAAAATATTATTTAACTTATAAAATATAATGCTGCCAATAATTTATTTTGTTTAATATTTATAATTTCTTAAAACACATTATCTCAATAGATGCATGCTGTATTTTGTGATTGATTGATTGTAAATCCATAAACATCGAGAAAAAATATTTATTTAAATATTTTATGTATTAGCTCATTAATCAAACTAAAAATATAAACATTTCAACTTGAAATAAACGAAAATCATGTAAATCATACCAATTTTCTTCACAATTACAGTACAAGCGAAAAGATAAAATTAGTTGAACATCTAATAGAAACGAAATTTTTAAGTTATGTTTGAATCAGTATAGAATATCAGACAGAACTATCAATGAAGGTGAGAATTCCAAACATTGTATTGAAGTGGGATAATTGTCACTACAATATCAATATATTATGGACAAAAACGAACATAAACAACATTTTTTTTTTTTTTAAATTTTGATTAAAAAAACGATGCATATAGTTATAAGTCACGAAAAGTCTCAGTTTACTTGCTTGGTGTTACTCATAGAAAGTACCCCAGCCAGTGCTCCATTTGGAAAAACAGTATAACATTGACTCCAGGAGTTATTGCAAAACTACCAACTTAAGGCTCGGCCACCCAGACATGTTTCAAATATTTGCACCTCACACGCAGCAATTTTTGTGATATACCGTGGATAGGATAGATATAAAAAAATAGGTATCATAAAATTTCTTGCAAATAAATGTATATTTACTCCTCTGGACAATACTTTCTGTCTCCAGGACACTGGTGCGGCCTCAGAAGCTAATCC